>CAJHNH020001478.1:0-70000 GCA_905116865.2 Candidula unifasciata
TACATACATACATACTCCTACATCATTACATACAGACATACATACATACATACAATACATAACTACTACAGCATACATACATACATACAGACATACATACATACATACACAAATAATGGCATACGGACATACATACATACTACATACATACATACAATACATACATACATACATACATACATACATACATACATACATATACATACATACATACATACATACATACATACATACATACATACATACATACATACATACATCATACATACATACATACATACATAACAGTATACATACATACATACATACATACATACATACATACATACATACATACATACATACATATATACATATACATACACATACATACATACATACATACAACATACATACACATACATAGCACTACATAGCATACATACATCAGTAACATACATACATACATACATACATACATACATACTACATACATCATACATAAAAATCCATGCACACCCAGACGCGCTCACAGACACGCACGCAGACTACACACACAAACACCTCTCGAAAATATACAGTACCAAAAACAGGCCCCTACATAAACCACATACAAACAAAATACGCAGACGCACGCAGAACATATTTTAACCCATGCCACACACTGACATACACACTGACACATACACAACACACACACGCAGACACGTACACTTCCGGACAAAAAAAAAATACAAACACCAAACCAGACACATGAATACAGCCACATAGACCCCCAACCAGCAAACACACACAACAAACACAGGCAAAAATGCACACAGACACTAGGGATACAAACACTTTATGGTTTTAAAAACCGAAACCCCGAAAACCCCAAAACTGAAACACTATGAAGACAAATCCACACAGAAAACCCCACAAAGGGAAAAAACACATAGAAACCACACCATAAAAGTACACATATAAGTAAAGACCCTTTCCCCGCCTTTTTGGCGCATCGGGCAATAGGGAAAGGGACCCTTATTTTTTCAGACCAATCGGACAACCCGGGGGGGATGTTGGTTTAGCATACACCGACCGTCTTTGCTTCCCCCGGACACCATCCCGGTTTCCCATTTTGGGGTGGGTCGACCTGCGATGTCCCGTTCACAACAAATCCCGCAGCCGGGAGTGGGGTTTCGATACGGGACGTTTTGGGTTAAAAGAGTCGTCCCCCGCAACGCCTTTTGGGCCCCGGGCGCCGACAGCATATTACAGTAAGGAAAGGGAAAAAAAAAGGGGGGGATGGGGGTGGGGGAGAGGGGGGGGGCTAAAGGAAATCAAAGGCAGGTTATTTTAAAAGGGCCTTGTTCAGGGGGTTTGCAAATAGGGGCTAAAAACTCCCTGATGCCATCTGGAACCCTGGGTTTTAATTCTTTGTAAAGGGTTTTTTTTGCTACCCAAAACAATCCTAACCTTAAATTTCTCAGTATCCTTCTTCTGAAAATATCTGCTGTTGGGGCATAAAACTTTTACTAAGCTGTGTCAAACGGTCCTTTTTCCCTGAAGTTTTTTTCAAATAAAACTCTATTTTGATATTGTCGAAAAAGATCTTAGAGTTTTTGATTTTTTTTGGGTCCAAAAAAATATCAAATCCTTAATATTTCTTCCACCTGATAAATATTTCGTCCTGTCTAAATTTTTTTCACCTGCTCTGGCCTCGCTTTTCAACTAATTCCTAATACTTTTATGTTGATTCTTTTATTACATAGCGATTTTATCCAAACTTTCCGTTTTGTACGAGTGTTCTGACTTTCCCCAGTCCCAAATTTCAGGATTTTTCTACCTTTTTTTTTTCTACGTAGCCGATGACGGTCGGGTATCACCCAAAACATGATGCCCTACCGGGACGGGGTGATTCCATGGAATCCTTTTTACTTTGTAAAATTTTCTAATTTTTCGGGGTTGGTTTTAAATTTAAATAAGTGGGGTTTTCCCCCAGTTTCCCGCCGGTTTGTATATGGTTTTTTGACTCCAATACTTTGTCAAAAGATTTCCCCTGCAAGGAGGCGGGGGGGGGGGGGGGGGGGGGGGGTTGGCCCTCTTACCCCGATGGCCATGTGCAAGTTTTGAGGTATTTTAGGGGTTAGCCCCCCCAAACTAACTCGCCTCCTCCAATGACCTTTCATTTTTTGATCCACGGCACTTTTCATAATTCGGGGAAACCTCTATATCTAGAGGCGTTTTCACCATCCGCCCCAAATCGTAGAGGAGGGGCTCCACCCCAGGCTCCCATGTGTGATCGGAATACTTTTAATAGACAGTTAAACATACGGCTTTAATTCCGGGTAGAAAAATAAATAAGCCAAAAAATTTTCGGGAGGCCCTGTATGTGCAACAAAAAGGCCCAGTTTTTAAAACGGGTATCACATAGAAAAAAAAAAAAAAAAAAAAAAACAGTGTCTTTTGCGGTGACATTTGAGAAAAAAAAACTGGAAATGTTTGACCACTAAAAAGATCTGCAGAAAAAAAGTGGCCAGGAAGAAAAACTTAAAAGATTCTTGGAGTTTTTCACAGCAAAAGGGAAGTCACAAACACATGATATTTCTGTAAAAAGAACAGACTTTGAGAGGCATGACCCCCCCATGCCATTTGAGAAGCCTTGATGCGAGGGTTTGGGGGCTTCAAAAATAAATAAAATAAATTTTTGATGGGAATAGACGTTGTTACCTCCCGGGTGGCCCATCTTGGGGGAATAGACGTCGGGTCTACCTCCGGGGGCACATCTGGGGGGAATAGACTCGGGTTCCGGGGTTTTGGGGGGAAAGACGTCTGGTTACCCCCGGCACATTTTGGGGTGGGGAGTAGACGTTGTCTACCTCCCGGTGGCACCTTTGGGGGGGGGCAACCCCCAGGGGAACTTAAGGGAATTCTTTAAAATGGGGGGGGGGGGGGAATTGTCATTTAAGGGTTTAAAAAAAAAAAGGGGGGTGCTTTTGTGGTGTTTTGGGGAGAGAGAGAAAAGGAGAGAGGGGAAAAGGGGAAAGAGAGGAAGGGGGGGGGGGGGGGGATAGCTTCCGCATCGGTTCCCCCAATCTGGCCACACCCCCCTGCAGTTTGGTCTGACAAAATGTAGCTATATGCCATATTCTTCATGTACCCTGCGGGGAAAGGGTTCTTAGGGGTTTTTCGGGGGGAACGTTCCAAAACACAAACAACCGGGTCACGGTGTTAATTTAAAAATTAACAACTAGGCACAGGGGGTTTAAATGTAAAAATTAACAACCAAGTAATTTAACAAATCATTCACGCTGAGGGGGTTGAGACTGATGAGACAAATAAAAAATAGTAATACTTAAAGAAAAAGTGGGTTTTACCTGGGAAAGGACAAAAAAGAGTTAATTAAACTGGCCTTCTACAGTTAAAAGGCTGAAACCTGGGGCAATTGATAGGGTTCCCATGAGTGGATAACGGGGATTAACCTTTAATTTTTTTAATGGAAAACAAACCGTAGGATACGGAACAATAGACACGACTGTCTAGCCCTAGTACAAAAATGTTGTTTTTTTTCCCCTGGGGGTGGGTGCAATGTTTTTCACGGGGAAAGTGTGAAACTGTCTTCCTGGACCGTGTAGGTAATTTTTTTTCGAACAAATATAAGCGTAATTTTTCTTCAGAAATGTGTGAATTTTTTTAGGGGAAATTTAAAAACAACGGGCTGGATATGTCGTTTACTTTTCTTTTTTTTGTCATGGACGTTTTGTGTCGTCAGATTTTTTTCAGCCGTTTTGCTCAGGGGCGGTTGTTTAAAGACTTCGTATCTCACAATTTTTGAAAATTTTTTTTCATTTTCTCGGAGTTCACCCGGCCGAAACGCTGTCGGAAAATCTGGGTTTTTGTCCATTTTTGACTTTGGTCTTGTTCCCCAACCAAGTTTTTGCATGCTATCCGTTTCACAATGTTGCTATTTTTATGCAGACTGATGGTTTTCGCCTTACGCCAATAAACTCCGACTTCGTAGGAAACACCCTTAACCAGTGCCTTGTGGAAAAGCTTGTTAGCGTACATGGGTTTCCCCCCTCTCCCCCTTTTTTTTTTTTCCAGAAAAAGTGCTCGAGCTCCACGGGAAAGGTTTTAAACAAAGACTTTTATTTATGACTTTGATCGTGAGTAAACTTTAAATTTTAAATATTGTAATGCTTAAAAAATAATAATAATAATAAAAATTATTTTAGTAAATAAAAGCCCCGGTGCCCTTTTTTTTAACCGACCACAAATGACACCACGGGACATCCCAATATTTTAAGGGGAGTAAAAAAGGTTTTTTCTTTTCATCTTTTCGCGTTTCTTTCAAGGCTTTTTTGCGCGTTTTACATAACCGTAACCCTAACAAAACGTAGCCTAATCTCCACCCACTGAAATATTTGACTTCCCCTGCCGTGGTTTCCCATGTTTGTGGGCGGTAATAATAAAGTACCAATCAATTTTCCAGCCTTCAGGGTATTGGGCTTTATGGTAGACTTTTTATTGTATAGGTCAGTGACAACTGGGAGGTATGTGTTTTAAAAACCCCTTCCCTCCCCATTCTCCCTAGGACTTCCGTTTGAAAAAGGGGACCCAAACTCGAATTATTTTTTAAAAAATTTCACTTTATCATTTTTTTTTTCTTAAAAACGTTTATTACAAATTTTTTTTGTGATGCAAAATTTTTTTTATTGGTGGAAATAAAGATTATGGGGGTTTAGGGCTTCTGATGAATTATCCGTCATTTTGTCGTTATAGCTAATTTTTCCATGGAACCATTCCATTATAAATATAATGAATTAAACAAGTAAAGAAAGTGTATTGATCGGACCATAGAAAAAAATAATAATTATAATTGGTCCACGAGTAAGACCAGTCTAACCTACGAAAAAAAGCTGAAAATCGAGCAAACCCGCCAGAGGCTCACACGAAAGCAGGATCCCCCGCACAAAACCCTAGGGAATTATCTATTTGAATAAAGTAGCTCTTCCTGTGAGCGACCACGTGGGATATTCTTACCGTCCTCGTGTGGTAGAAAGGGGTCCAGCTACAAATACTGAAAGCACTCGCAAGTGCTCGTAAGAACACGAACAACGAAAATACAGCTAGTCTAAAATGTGCCATGGACACGGAGGAAAGTTACGACTAAGAAAAAGTTAGGAACTAAAAAACACCTTGTCCAATGCGTGTCATATTCTTTCTTTGTGTCATCATCATCATCATCCTCTTCATCATTTGAATTGGCCAAGTTCAACCGCCTACAAACACTTGTCAATGGTGTCATTACCTTCATTCTTTGTCGTCATCAATCCTCATCTTCAGCATAATCTCATCATCAATTTAATGTGGCCGAAGTTCAACCGATACAAAGGGAGCTAGCCTCGCCCAGATAACAAAGTTATCAATTTTGACTCTGTGAGGTTCTTAGTGCTTGTAAATTGTGTCTCCTTGGCTATCAATTTAACAACATAAAGAAGTCACACAAATTTCGTTACTTTTGTGTCGTTTTGTCTCTAATGTCTCATCTGCTTAATCTTTTTATTATGTTTCATATGTCTTTCAGACTCACACTTTTGGGACACAACCCTGGACTAAAATCATTTCATATGTCTGGTATTAAAATCATGCCCTATCACTCTAGCTTCGAAACAGTTTTCCCCTCTATTGTAGAGGTGGCAGCACCATAATACCTTGATCGAATCTACATCATCTTCGCCCAGTTTTACGAAACATTGTGCAACTGAAGAGGCGAGTGCGCATTTCTGGCAGCTTGCCTGTCACCTCAGTAAGTAAGTCTCGAACCTACCACATCCAAACAGAGGAAACTTAACGTAAACTGAGTTCCTCATATTGGTGACTATAAATATTACTATATGGAGAAAGGTAGGGCCGGCGGATATTAAGAATATCAGCGACCATTAAAGTAGTGGCTATGACACACTCAAAGGTTTGAGGATAATACAGTCCCTAAAAACTCCTCTCTGTGCGAAACACAGATGGTTGATAACGTCGGGATCAAGCTCTAATATTATTTAAATTATGTGTGGACGCCGAAGATCACTGATGAGGGTATCGAGGTCCCTTGATCGAAACAGGAATCAATAGATTGCATTCAACTGAAGGAAACATTAGAAAGGGAAGAGGAAAACAGGAGAAAAAGGATTAAGGATAAGGTTCAGATAAAAAAAACTTTAGGGCTCTAAGTTCCACAGACGCTTTATCAGTATTAGTGTGTGTCCCTAGCAAAGCAGCATTTGCTGACAACTGCTCACATGCAATCAGAAATATATGGTCGATATAGTCAACATATGCAAAAGCTAATTGGGCCCTTATGCCCGTTATAACATGCGGCACCTGCTGGGTCCTAGTGAGGACATCAACATGTCACAAACAGGACTTACCCAGGTTGGTCTGGACCGCGGTCCCAGGTCCTATCGAGACAGAGCTGAAGACTCGAACTGCGACATATGGGGCTCCCTCTTCACAGTCATCGACTTAGTGGTCCGGTCATGACTTCTTCAGCAGATGAAGAACCTCCCAGTGGTCATGGTGATGATGATGATGGTGTGATAGTTGATGAAAATATGTCAATGTTAGTTACCTGAAAAAAGCAAAAGCAATTACCATTATAGTAGTCGATTCTTACAGTGAAGACATAAAAATTATTGCAGTCGATGCTTGCAGTGAAGACAAAAACATTATAGCAGTCGATCCTTACAGTGAAGACATAAACATTATAGCAGTCGATGCTTACAGTGAAGACATAAACATTATTGCAGTCGATGCTTACAGTGAAGACATAAACATTATAGCAGTCGATGCTTACAGTGAAGACATAAACATTATTGCAGTCGATGCTTACAGTGAAGACATAAACATTATTGCAGTCGATGCTTATAGTGAAGACACAGCCATTATTGATAGCAGTCGATCCTTACAGTAAAGATACAATCATTATAGCAGACGACCCTTATTGTGGAGTCATAAACTTCATAACAGTCGACCTTATTGTGGAGTCATAAACTTTATAGCAGTCGAACCTTATTGTGGAGTCATAAACTTTATAACAGTTGACCTTATTGTGGAGTCATACACTTTTTAACAGTCGACCAAGACTGTTGAGGTCATACAATGTATAACAGTCGACCCTTACTGTGGAGTCATTAACTTTACAACAGTCGACCTTATTGTGAGTAGTTCATTAACTCAAAAACTTTATAACAGTCGACCCTTACTGTGGAGTCAAAAACTTTATAACAGTCGATCCATACTGTGGAGTCTTAAATTTTATAACAATGAAAGGAATAAGATCTAACAGTGCGTAGCATCTGTAACACCCCCCCCCCCCCCCCCCTTTTTTCCCTCTCTATTTATTTCCCGGTCCTCTATTATTATTTCTTCAGCTGAATGTAAATATCCAAAGGGAAGATAAAGAGAAAGTATTCATCCACCTTCCCCCATCCCCCCACCTTTCCCCCCACCTCCCCCCACCCACATCACGCTATGATTGTGTGATAAGATATTTCGACTTTAATGTCAAAGTGGACCATTATTTGAAAGTGGACCTAGAGTGTTGAGCGGCGAAAGCGCCATTTTTTCATCCACGATTTGAAGACATGGAAAAAGTGCACTCCAAGAATTCTGATGATTTCGTAATCGATGCAGACTTGTGTGCCGCATTGTTATTTACATTACCTGTGGGTTTCAATGATATCGATTCTCGTATTCATGCATCTGCAACGTGAACGTACTATGGTATAGTATTTTTTTCCCCCAGGTGTGGGGGAAAAAAGTTGAGGGGGGGGGGGGGGGGGTGGATTTAGGGATGTTTAAAAAGCGGACGGATGGGGGGAATTATACAAGTGTTCTAGAGAGAGGAAGAGTCGGATGGGGGGGGGGGGGGGGGGGGGGGGAGTAAGAAAGAGAGTTAGACAGAAATTAAAGTGTACGAGAGTACAGACAGACAGAGAGGTAGACATGTGAAGTGTATGAGAGAGAGGCAGACAGACACATAAAGCAACATAATTAGAAACATAGACATATACACAAAGACAGACAGAGACATGAACGTAAACAGACACATCGAGGTGGATAGAAACACACGGAGAGATGCAGAGATACAGCCAGAGATGGAGAGAGTCACATACACAAATAAAGAGAGAGAGAGAGAGAGCTAGAGAGGAAGAGAGCACTACAGAATGACAGAGAGAAAGACAAAATCATGCAGCTAGACAGATTCAGACACCGTGTCACAGAGAGAGAGAGAGAGAGAGAGAGAGAGAGAGAGAGAGAGAGAGGGGAGAACAAAGGTACAGCTAAAGGCAGATACACGGTAGGTAGGTAATTGTACCCCACCAAGACATCGCACAAGCGATAAACACCCGGTGACACAAAGTGCCGCCATGCAGATGAGGATCACCAGTGGAGAAGTCCCAGAAACCCCTTACAGCCGTTAGGCCATATCTATTCCCTGGCTAAATTCAGGGCCCCCGACAGAAGCCAGGGTGGGTCTTCAAATAACGAAAGATTGCTTCCCACATGGGAACGACTCTACAATAATACATGCAGATATACGGTGTGACAGACGCAAAGAGACTAGCATTTCCATACTATATAACTGAAAAACCATGTTTGCGTGCCTGTATATTTCTGTGTCCCAAGAACTCTTCCTACACGGTGACCAATAGAGGGTTCATATTTCAGATATCATTCTGGCTAAAATTTCTAGGTCAGTTGTGCTATTTGCAACAAGGTATTCACGTGTTTGTGACAATTAACGACACAGTCACTAAACGATAACAGTCAAGGGAGTTATTTACCCTGAGTACCTACATATTTTACTCTCTCTCTTTACTGCCACAAAATCAAAATTGTGCTGATACCTTCCTTCGGATTTAAAGTCTGGACAGTGACTATCATTTTCTTTTAGCAGTGGGAGCCGCCATAGTGGAGTTACTAGAATATATACACAGTTAGTTAGTTAGTTAGTTAGTTAGTTTGTTTGTTTGTGTGTTAGTTAGTCGACAGATTATCCTCATTGCACGTCGAACCACTCAGTCCATAAGTGCTCGGATCCCCTCCTCAGTAAATCCCGCAGCGTTTAGCGGCTCACGACACCAGTTATATGTTGGTTTATTATTATTTATTTTTTTGGCTACCCACGTATTTTTTTTTTTTTTTTGCGATACGCCGTTGAACATGTTGTTCTTGCAGTCTGACCATAGTAGCAGATTCACAGTTCTCAGCTGGTTCACGCAAACGTCTTAACTCTCTTAGAGCATTCAGTATATTAGCCTGGTCCAATGGCTTGTCCGGCTTTCACAGTAGCCTTATCTGCAAGCCTTTCAGCTTGCTCGTTTCCTTGTACCTCCACATATCCTGGCATAAATAAAACTAATCCTTGTCAGCCGTTAGTTCCGTAGAGCCACCAAACACTGCCATCGGACCCAGCCCTCCTCTATCTTCCTGAGCATACTCAGCGAGTCACTGAGAAAGCATGCTCAAATGAAAGTCTGTTTCTCTAGCCATGTTACTGCTTTAGTCCCAGCCATGACCTCTGTAGTCAGATTACTTATAGTTACGGCAAAAGCACCAGAATCTTTCTTCACAACTCTCATTCCAAACTGACCCATGAAGGCCCACGAGCTTCTAACGTGACGGATTACAGAACTATCTGTATGTGTGTGTTTGTGTGTATATATATATATATATGAACACACACACACACACACCCCCCCCCCCACACACACACATCGATTGCACCTAAATCCATTCTGCCCTAGTGTCTGTGAGCTACATACCACACACGCCACAGGAACTCAGAAATACCATGCTCTCTGATTAACAGTACGGCAGTACTCACTTTTCTAATATTCAAGCACCTACACAGACGCGCACACAAACGTACACACACATGCACTAGCAGACACACACACACACACGCACACACACGCACAATTGCAGACACACGCTGCTTGTTATACTTTGGCCTTATAAATGACAAAAAAATAACTTCATTGATGTTATCGATGAGCTGAAGGTCAATGGCCGTACCAAAGAATCTCTATCTGTTGGAGCAGGGTTAAGACTGGAAGCATGCCGACGCTGTTTTATCAATTCATTTACGTAGCTGCATAATTGAGATAAGGGTCTTGTTGATTCCAATTGATCTCTTTGTTTCTATAGATGTAATCAAACTGCTACTAGTACTATTGGAATTCGAAATGGCTGCTGAAGATGTTGGCGTAGCGGCGTGTCTAGGGGAATGTCCTGAGTGCTTTTTGTCGCTTTGCTGTTGTTAAAAAAAAAAAAAAAATACAGTTTAGCTGATCATTTATATTGATGTGGATGATGTAGGGGTCATCTCTATTCTATTCCCCCCCCCCCCCTTTCTCCATTTCTATAGATTTATAGGTGCGATAGAGATCATTTCTATTCTATCTCTATTTCTGTAGATATGTGAGTGAGAGAAAGGTAATCTATGGACGTATGGGTGTAAGAGAGGTCATCTCTATTCTATATCTTCATCTCAATAGATATATAGGTTTGATATAGGTCATCGCTATTCCATCTCCTCATTTGTGTAAATGCGTAGGTATTAGAGATGGCATGTCTATTCTATCTCCTCATTTCTATAGATGTGTGGGTGCGACATAGATCATGTATATTATGTTTTATTCATTTCTGTAGAAGTGTAGGTGCGATAGAAGTGATCACTATTCGATCTCCTCATTTCTATGGAGCAACGGCTCCCAGAGTTCTGTGGAGCCTCTCTCTCTCTCTCTCTCTCTCTCTCTCTCTCTCTCTCTCTCTCTCTCTCTCTCAGATGCCTTCATTTTGTGCAAGGATGGCACTGTGTATGCTGGCTAACAGAGCTGAAATTAGGATTTTCTGTAAAAATAGTATGGTAGGTAGGTAGTTGTACCCCACCAGGTCATCACACAATTGATAAACACCCGGTGTAACAACGTGCCACTATTCGGATGAGGATCACCCCTTTCAGCCGCTAGGCCATATTTAAGGCCCGGTTATATTCAGGGCCCCCGGCAAAAGCTAAGGTAGGGCTTTAAATAAAGAAAAAATGTCTGCCACATAGGGACGAATAGATTCTTGCTAACCTGTGATTAACCGTGGAGCCTTGGGTTCTCTGTGAACTGATTAACCGTGGAGCCATGGGTTCTCTGTGAACTGATTAACCGTGGAGCCATGGGTTCTCTGTGAACTGATTAACCGTGGAGCCATGGGTTCTCTGTGAACTGATTAACCGTGGAGCCATGGGTTCTCTGTGAACTGATTAACCGTGGAGCCATGGGTTCTCTGTGAACTGATTAACCGTGGAGCCATGGGTTCTCTGTGAACTGATTAACCGTGGAGCCATGGGTTCTCTGTGAACTGATTAACCGTGGAGCCATGGGTTCTCTGTGAACTGATTAACCGTGGAGCCATGGGTTCTCTGTGAACTGATTAACCGTGGAGCCATGGTTCTCTGTGAACTGATTAACCGTGGAACCATGGGTTCTCTGTGAACTGATTAACCGTGGAGCCATGGGTTCTCTGTGAACTGATTAACCGTGGAGCCATGGGTTCTCTGTGAACTGATTAACCGTGGAGCCATGGGTTCTCTGTGAACTGATTAACCGTGGAGCCATGGGTTCTCTGTGAACTGATTAACCGTGGAGCCATGGGTTCTCTGTGAACTGATTAACCGTGGAGCCATGGGTTCTCTGTGAACTGATTAACCGTGGAGCCATGGGTTCTCTGTGAACTGATTAACCGTGGAGCCATGGGTTCTCTGTGAACTGATTAACCGTGGAGCCATGGGTTCTCTGTGAACTGATTAACCGTGGAGCCATGGGTTCTCTGTGAACTGATTAACCGTGGAGCCATGGGTTCTCTGTGAACTGATTAACCGTGGAGCCATGGGTTCTCTGTGAACTGATTAACCGTGGAGCCATGGGTTCTCTGTGAACTGATTAACCGTGGAGCCATGGGTTCTCTGTGAACTGATTAACCGTGGAGCCATGGGTTCTCTGTGAACTGATTAACCGTGGAGCCATGGGTTCTCTGTGAACATTAGAGAGGGCTCACATACGAGAAAACAAAATAGTATAAAAGTGCTGCGTAAGTCAAAATAGTTAAGAGCCGCCGAGGCGTGAGTGAGATAGAAGGATGCGTCAGTTGTCTTAGATGTCTAATATCTGTATAAATGAGAATACAGTATGTCGTTTCTCTTTCAACTCAACAGCAACTGATGCTGCAACAGCACGGGTATGACATCAACAACAACACACACACACACAAATTACAAAAAGAGTAAAAACAACAGCAGCAGCAGTTACAACAACATCAACAGCTGCACCAACAACGACAACAGTTACGAAACAGTAACAGTAACAACAACCAACCCAGTAACAGCAACGGGTACAATTAAAACGATAATAGCCGCAATTACGAAAACTTTAACTGTAAAAACTACAGTAAAACAACAGTAACAGTGCTAACTGTAACGTCAACAAAAGAGAAATAAGCACACACACAACAGAACAGTCAGAAGAAAAGAAATTATAGAAATGTCTGGACAAACATTGGTATCAACAGATACAAGACAGAGCGTATGCTGATATACTGTTAGCAACATCCCGAGGTAAAACAGACAGAGAATCACAAAACAGTTATTGAGATGGGAAACAAATACACCGAGGACACGGGAATGACAATAAGAAACGTTAAAATGAACGGTAATGAGAGAGGCCAAAGATGCTGGATTGTACCGCATCCGTAAAAACAAAAAGATTTCACAGGACAGAATGGAATGGTAGAATAGAACGCGAATCCTATGTGACTTGTAGTTGCTACATCAAAATGATGATGATGACGATTATGGTAGTGGCGATGAAGACTGATGATGATGCGAAAAACAGCCTTAAAAATTGGACCAACAATAATCACGGCCCCAATGGGGGAAGGGAGGGAAAAAGAACCCCAGTGACTAATTAGGATTTCGTTAAAATCAGATGTTTTGGGCCAAAACTCTAAGATATCACAGCTTAGCTATGAACCACAACACAACGTGTTTACAGCACCTTTAAGGATGAACGCAAAAGAAAAGAAAGAACAAAAACAACAAAAGTAATAATCACAATAATTCCAACAACAACAAAATACGACTAAGCAATACATCAATTAACCCAGGTCTGATTCCTAGTCCACAACTGGCACAAATGATACCAGTTCTTGCTGACCTAATTCACCGGCCAGCGAGTCTGCAAATAAGCAAATTAAGCGGCTCAGGGTGAGAAATGTGAACACATTTCCTCTTAAATTTCGCAATCTTCAAACTCGTATTTACATGCTTACTTACTGAAGTGACGCACGTCGGGTTGATCTTTATTGCGAGATGTTGTACATTTGGCATGTAAAATGTCATTTAATCGATATATCTACGATCTCTGATTTTTTTTTTCTCGCAACTTTCCCAGTTTTTGGAAATTATCGTTTGTTGTGAAATATTCGTGAGTACAACGATTTGTGAGAAGGGGGACATTTGAGTGCCTAGTAACAACAGGAAAAGTCACCGGGAAAACAGTCAGAGGAAGAGAATGAGATCAGATGTTGGAGAGTTTAGCTTTGTGGTAGGGGAGAATATCTGTATGACGAGCAGGGGCGTCGAAACAACAAAAACGTGGAAAGAGGATCCCCAGATCCCTTCACAATTATTTGCTGGGTAACGGTCAGGGAAAAACAGGGTATGTGTAAGGGCGGGGAAGGGGGGGGGGGAGCTCATATGGCCTAAGATCTGTTTTAATGATTTATGATGAAGATGATGATGACGACGATGATGATGATGAAGATGATGATAATGATAATTACGATGATGGTAGGAGCCGGTCCTACTACTAGGCGCATCCACCAGGTGGCGGATGGTGGAAAGGCCTCTAGATATAGAGGTTAGCCACGAATATATTGAATAAGTGGCCGTGGACCAAAACAGGTGATGGTCATTGAGAGGAGGCGAGTTAGTTGGTGGGACAGCTAACTCTATAAAATACCTCAAAACTCTACGACATGGCCATCGGCGGGTAAGAGGCGCCATAACCTCTCCCCCCTGCTGCCTTGCAGGGTAAGTCTCTTTAGACAAAGGCTATTGGAGTCAAACCATATACAAACCGGCGGAAGTCAAGGGGAAACCACCGCTGTACTATCCCAAGAAAATCATGCCTCAAAATAATACGTATTCAGAGAACGACGTGAATGGGGATTCCGGTGGAATTACCTTGTCCGGTAGGGAGCATCATGTTCTACGGGCGATACCCGACCGTCATCCAGCTACTGTAGAAAAAGTTAATGGTAGAAACATCATGAACATTGGTACATGGAATGTCAGAACACTCATACAAAACGGAAAGCTGGACAACATCAAGATGGAAATGAAGAGAATGAACATCAACATATTAGGAATTAGTGAAATGCGATGGCCAGGAGCAGGGGAAAAGTATTCAGATCAGCACATAATTATTTACTCGGGTGGGAAGGAATATAGTAAGGGAGTTGGTATTATTTTGGATCCAAAGAACTCAAAAACTGTTAAAGGATTTTTGACAATATCAGATAGAGTACTATTAGTAAAACTTCGCGGCAGACCGTTTGACATCAACAGATTTATGCCCCAACAGCAGATAGTTCAGAGGAAGATATTGACGCATTTTATGACGAGTTAGACATGGCTGTTGATCAATGCAAAAATTGTGAAGTAACAATGGTACTTGGAGATTTCAACGCGAAAGTAGGAAGTGAAAAAGTGTACGGAATAACGGGTGGCTATGGCCTAGGAGAAAAGAATGTGAGAGGTGACAGATTAATAGCATGGGCTGAGTCACGCAGCATAATAATAGGTAACACCTGGTTTTAACACCATCCTCGAAGATTGTGGACTTGGAAAAGTCCTGGTGATAATGTCCGCAATCAGATTGATTATATTTTGATTTCAAGAAGATTCCTGAGCAGCTTAGTTGGAGCAAAAACTAGACCAGGGGCAGACTGCTTTAGTGACCATGTTCCAGTTGTAGGAAAAATTAGAATAAAACTTAAGAACATTAGAAAAACACCACAGAACATCAAGTTAAATTTAGGAATTCTTAGAACGGATACAGAAATTAAGGAACAGTACAATGTCACTGTACAAAACCGGTATAATGCAATGGAAATTATAAAGACTATTTATGAACAGTGCGATATGATGCGTGAGTCAATTCAGCAGACATCAAAAGAGACAATCCCACCAACCCATAGAGTTGCAAAAAAGAAATGGATGTCAACCGAAATTCTGCAGTTGATGGTTGAAAGAAGGAAGAAAAAGAATGATAAAGAAGAATACTCTAGAATACAAAAAGAAATAGTAAACAAATGAAAAGTGGCTAAAGAAGCCTGGCTGAATCAAATGTGTACAGAGATTGGGGAAAATCACAGGAAAGACTCACATTCCATGTACCAACAGATAAATATGTTAACAGGAAAGATGACACGCAACAGCACTGGATGTTTGAAATCAAAAGATGGTGACTTATTAATGGGACATAGTAATATAATTAACAGATGGACAGAGTATATAGGGGAATTGTATGATGATAATAGACCAGATGTAGAACTGCAGACCAACAATGATGGTCCACCAATAATGACTGCAGAAGTTGAGGATTCAATACATCATATGAAGAAAGGAAAAGCACCCGGGCCAGACAACATCTCACTGGAAGAAATCGAAGCACTGGGAGATTTTGGAATTGAAATAATAACTAAACTTTTAATGATATTTATAATAGTGGGTATATTGCAAACGACCTTTTAAAATCCATATTTATAACTCTGCCAAAAAAAAACCAGGCACTTTAAAATGTGAAGACCATCGCACAATAAGTCTTATGAGTCACATGACTAAGATTTTACTGAGGATAATTATGAGAAGAATAGGAAACAAAATTAAACCAGAAATCAGAAATGTACAATGTGGATTTATAGAAGGGAAAGGTACAAACAAAGCCATTTACATCCTAAGGACATTGTCAGAAAGAGAAGAAGTAAAGACTGATTTGTACTTATGCTTCATAGACTATACAAAGGCATTTGACTGTGTGAAGCATGAAGAAGTAATCAAACTGTTAGAAAAATTAAACATTGATGGGAAAGATCTACGAATAATAAAGAGCATGTATTGGCAGCAAACAGCAGCTATAAGAATTAACAACTGTTTAGGTACATTTCAAAGCATAAAGAGGGGCGTACGACAAGGATGTGTACTGTCACCTGATTTGTTTTCAATATACAGTGAATATATAATGAGATCTTTAATTGATATGCCCGGAATTGTGGTTGGTGGGCACAATATAAACAATTTACGTTATGCTGATGACACAGTCTTGATAGCAACAAGTCAGAAAGAATTACAGGAAATGATAGACATTGTGGTGTTAGCAAGTGGAAGAATGGGCTTCAGTTTGAATAATGGGAAGACAGAAGTAATGGTGGTATCAAAGAAACAAATTATTCCTAAATGTGTAAAAAAAGTCAATGGTGTTATTTTAGGACAAGTACATAAATTTAAGTATCTGGGTACATGGATAACATCAGATGGAAGATGCATAACTGAAATAAGAAACAGAATTGGGCATCAAAAACTGTATTTTATAAAATGAAAAACTTCTTGTGCAATATATCCTTGTCATTGAGAGTTAGAAAAAGAATTCTTGCTTGCTACATACGTCCAGTTTTAACATATGGATGTGAATCCTGGACAATCGGTAGGCAGGCCAAACAATTTTTAGAGGCCTCAGAGATGTGGTTTTACAGAAGAATGCTTAGAATACCTTGGACAGCCAAAAAGAGCAACGAAGAGGTTTTGAAAGAGGCGGGAGCCCAAAGACAACTTATCACAGACATCAGAAGGAGACAGTCGTCATTTTTCGGCCATGTTACGAGAAGAGGGAAAATAGAACATGTTGTGACCACTGGAAAGATCTGTGGAAAAAGGGATAGAGGAAGACAACGAAAGAAGATGCTTGACAGTCTTGTTGTATGGCATGGAGGTGTGTCGGCACCCGAACTGGTACATGTTGCAGGAGATCGCAGATTATGGAGAGGCATGATCGCCCACGTTAGTCGGCAAGGCACCTGATGATGATGATGATGATGATGCTCAGGTCAAACCATCAGGTGAGTCGTATCTGAGAACTCTCATGTCATCTGCAGGTCCTTCATGGTGCCCCATAGCTTGCTTTGCACGCTTTGCTCTTGGGGCCAGATGTCTTTTCGAAGTTGTAGCTACGTAGAGTGGGCAGGTCTGCATAATGTGCTCAGGTGTTTGTAGTCCTGTCTGGTATGTACACTGTAGAAACTGTACAATTTATATTTAATGCATGTGGTAGTTGAACCTGCAGTGTCCTGTTCCTAGATGGAAAATTGTTGCATGTTGCTTTCTGTTGAGTCTGCTGATGGGTTCTTGTGGATGCTTACTGTTGGTTTGTTCTCTCCACAATTACTTGTATCAATAATAATAACAACAGTGTGCTAACTGACAATTAAATTCATAATATGTTTGAAATAAGATGATATATATCAACACAAACGGAAAACGAGAACTTGTATATACTGTGAAGGACATTTAGCCTCCCTGCAAATTAGAGGGAGGAAGGGGACTTCCAGTTTAGAAATGGCAGCGCCAAGACGGTTTTGCGGCCAAAACTGCCAAATTACTGCCTTCACTATACCACTTTTGCGGTGTATGCAAACGGTCTTTGAGTCTCAGGATTTACTGCCACATGGCTGGCGCTGTCACCGCGACTGTGCAGGTGGGGATGTTTTGGGGGCCTGGACAGAAAAAAATCTCACCGAGGATGTGCACTCGGGTCTCCCGCTTGGGATCCTTTGTTTTGCGTCGAAACCCAGTATTATTACTAAAATGTACACGTTATCAGTATTTTTTTTTTTTTTTTGGGTTGGATAACAAAGTGTCTTTATTACAAACTCATATGTGAGGAATATTTTGTTATTCGTGGAAACTAACTATTGTTTGTGTCGTGAAATGATAGCCATTACGCATCGGTCTGTAAGGCTGATAACCTGTCTTACCTGTAATCTGCACAAAATTCAAACTTGGACTCGCCCGGAAATATATAGTCCCCTATATCTATATATATAGGCCTTTATTGGACAACATTATTATGTCTGCCTTTTCTGGTTACTTTAACTAAACTCCACTTTTAAATGTATATCTCTTCGATATATATTCAGGGAGTTATTTGAGGTTTCTTGGAAACCGATTTACTCCTTGCCCAAGTATACAAGGGACTTCTTTTGTTACCAACGCCTGAAGTGTCTAAGTGACGCTATTCTCCTTGCCAGCTTCTCAAGCGTCCAGATGTGTTAATCTGTGCCTGTATAAAGTTCACTTTTCAAGGCAATCTGGAATGTCTCAGTTTTTACATATGCTTGGGATGTATCTTTTCTGAAGAGCTGGCAGAAGATTCACAGTCCAACCAACATCCACCAACCATCAAACCACCAGAAACAAACTGTTACCCACCAGCTAACACCTGTGACGGTTCCTGACATCTCCAACATGTGGGAGATGGTACCTCAAACAGCTACCAGTGCTAGAGCTTAGTGTGGCTCAAAGACATTGTGTGTCCTTACTGGTGATAGAGACTTGCTAAATACCGGTACAGTTGCTGTGTCCTATATGGTGAAGTACTCTTTCACTACCTGATCCAGTTGAGCAGAATTACCAGAGTCAAAGACAGTCGAATCATCAGGAGCTGAGGGAGGCATCATAGACAGAAAGAGGCTAAGTGCAGTTTGATGCCTTATGTGCTTTATTCCTCACAGCTCCTTGTGTCCAATGATGACAAGATGTCATCTCCAAGACCTTCTGTCTGTGTAGTATCTTTGTGATTTGGACATGATATCCTGAGATCTAGCCTAGGAGATCTGGCATTTGTCTCACTTTTATATATCTATTTTATATTGATTACATGCATTCATTTTCATGGCTGACTTAGGTGTCTCTATTTCACCTTTTTAAGTGTTTAGCAGTTGTGTATGTATGTATCTTCATTATATGTGTTAACATGGTTATGATATTGAACTATCATAACCTGGGGGCTTTCTTTAGTAAGTAGTGGGGGTGTCCAGCCAAGTGTGCCTAGAAATATTGTATTTATATACTGATATATTTTGTAGTGCCAATACTTGAGTTGCCCTACTCCAGAGATAAGTTGAGCGTATATTGGCCACGGGGAATCCCTTAGACCAATATGAGCCAAACGACTCAACATAATTATCTCTGAGTGCTGTTGGTTCTGAAGGAGGAATCCTTACATTAGGCACGCGACAGGAGTGATATGTGACAGTTTGTTTAGGGGCGTCATGATGAAGTTTATCCTGTCAAAGCTGACGTGTCGTAATAATGATAATATAACCTCACGAACCACGCTAGCATTATACTTACTGTAGTCCACGAGTAAGATAACGCACAACCCTTCGTCAGTCGCTGTGATCACTACAGTGGGAGAAGACATCCCAGATTCAATTTACATGAACCAGAAACAGAAACCAGAACAGTACATACCGCAGGTACTGCAATGTTCCAGGTGCCAGAAAGCCTGACATTCCAGATCATCGTGCCAGAGTAAACACGAAATTTGCCGATACTGTGCAGAGCACTACACTTTCAGCGACTGCCCCCTGGCATAACTGGACCAAGATTTCAAGAAAGCCAACCCAAAGAGGAAATACGCTAATTGTTCCGGCCAGCACGGTGCAAGGTACTTAAGGTGTCCCTATCTCCAACAGTGCCGCGACATCACAACCACTGCCGACCGGGAAAACATCCCTTTCCACGATGCCCGCAGGAAACATGAGGCTCCTAAAGGCATCGAAGAGAGGGATGAAGTTACTGACCGGCGAAGTGTCATTCAGACGTCTCTCGAAACCCAGAAACGGATGGAAACAGACATTGTGAAATTTAAGGATGATATCATAGCTGTCCTTGTCGTCATTCACTCTCAGAAAAGGCAGACTATCCAAGCACAAAAAGAAGAACCAGTCTCAAAGAAAAGAAAGAAACTCTGCTTCTACTCTCGACTGAAGTCACCTCAGTAAAAAGAACCTTAGCGGAAACTGAGGCAAAACTGCAGACAGCTAACAAAGAGAACGCCTGTTAGTTTGTTGTTGATCCGGAAAACTCAAGTGTAATGCATTAGTTTGGTGGTCCAGTGCTTACATATCTTCTCACAGTAAACCAACGAGGACATATGAACTCCAGTTTAGACAAAAACGTCGGTAAACCCAAACACCTGATAAATCTGTTGATTGCTCGTCGTCTGCAAAGATGGAAAAGTGCGAACTAAGCAACTAAAAAAAAAAAAAAAACTAACATATACGAATTAATTAATATTTTATATTGCCTCAGTACCTTTCGCCACGTGCTAATTTGACATCATTTGTTATCTAATTGCTTATTGTGTGTTGACGCTAACGATTTCTGTACTTTTGAAATGCATTCTTGTTCATTGGAAACGTGCCTGATGAAATGTTCGGCCATTCCGTTGTAGATATTTATAAAATATGTATCCATATCACATCATAATCAATGGAAACAAAAGATCAACCGAATTAAGCTAGGATGGCATATAGTGAATCTGGCAAAGCATTGACAACAGAAAAGGAGAAAGGAGAGCCATGTGTTGAAAAAAAAAAAAAAATCACAAAGTGACCAAAAATAGATAGACAGTAGGAACCAGAGAAGCGAAAATCTAAGAAAATTGATCAAACTAGATAGGTACTGAGATGCAGTACAAGTCAAAGACATAAGAAACATGCCAAAAAACAGATAGCGCTTAGGAACATGGAGTTAGGTAAAGGCATGTGAAAGATGCGAGTGAAGAGGACCTTCAGCAGGAGATGGCAAAGATGTCCAATAATAGGCATCTCCACGGCATCACTTCCCCAGGAGTGGCTACAAAGCTACCATATGTCAGTGCCGAAGGGCTACAAATCTACCACATGCCAGTGCCTAAACAATACACAGATCACTCCAGACTAAACGGGAACCGGATTATCGCCCTGCGACAAACATTTAGTATGGTTCTCGAGAAAATCGGGGCTCACAAACTGCAGATGTTCCTGGAAGAAAACTCTTTGCTGGAAGAAATCTTCCACCAAAAGGACTAGGTAGCTACCGATCAAGAAATGATACCTGGATTGATTAATGCAGCAACAATCGTTTATGAAGTTTACAAAGAACTCCAAAATAGAATGGATACAGTTGAACTGACAATTGATCTTAAGGATGCTTACAATCGATTCAGACATGGAACCCTTCTATACACTGGATATGCGAAAAAATCCCCGGACTGTGAACTGAATGGAATCGGTCTTGGATGAGCGCACGGCATCGATGCTCCCCTGGTCCTGAATTCGAGACCAGTGTACTATAACACCTTGCTCACCCCAAGGGTTCAGCCATCACACCTGTACTCGATAACATCTACACATGCTGACTGATTGCAGTGTAATATCACACCTTGCTCACCCCAAGGGTTTAGCCATCACACCTGTACTCGATAACATCTACACATGCAGACTGATTGCAGACAGTGAAGCACCATGAACTGGTAGGGTCCTAACATTTACAGACGGTGTTCAAATATAATGCACAAGGGACACACCAGTTGTGTGACATACCCTGGCTATACCAGCCATTGATGATAGACTTATGATATGCAAGCTGGGTACTATCTTAGAATTGCAAACGATATAGAATATATCCGTCAGATGGGGCTGAACACTGTAAAGGGCAACAGACTAAAAAAGGGTCAGATCCAGGGCAGCACGGGCTGAATTAACAGCGTCTGCCACATTAGGGATATAAGCCGAGGAGATGACTGGGTAGTACAAGGTGACAGTACAATAGTCTCCCCTCAAGTCCATTACATGACATTCTACTGTTGGTACAAAGATATCCTCTCTAGTCCATTACATGCCATTCTACTGCTGGTATAATGATCTCCTTTCTAGTCCATTACATGACATTCTACTGTTGGTACAAAGATATCCTCTCTAGTCCATTACATGCCATTCTACTGCTGGTATAATGATCTCCTTTCTAGTCCAAAACATGACATTCTACTGTTGGTATAATGATCTCCTCTCTAGTCCATTAATGACATTCAACTGTTGGTATAATGATCTCCTTTCTAGTCCATTACATGACATTCTACTGTTGGTATGATGATCTCCTCTCTAGTCCATTACATGACATTCTACTGTTGGTATAATGATCTCCTCTCTAGTTCATTACATGACATTCTACTGTTGGTATAATGATCTCCTCTCTAGTCCATTACATGACATTCTACTGTTGGTATAATGATCCCCTCTCTAGTCCATTATATGACATTCTACTGTTGGTATAATGATCTCCTCTCTAGTCCATTATATGACATTCTACTGTTAGTATAATGATCTCCTCTCTAGTCCATTATATGACATTCTACTGTTGGTATAATGATCTCCTCTCTAGTCCATTATATGACATTCTACTATTGGTATAATGATCCCCTCTCTAGTCCATTATATGACATTCTACTTTTGGTATAATGATCCCCTCTCTAGTCCATTATATGACATTCTACTGTTGGTATAATGATCTCCTCTCTAGTCCATTATATGACATTCTACTGTTGGTAAAATGTTCTCCTCTCTAGTCCATTATATGACATTCTACTGTTGGTATAATGATCTCCTCTCTAGTCCATTATATGACATTCTAATGTTGGTATAATGATCCCCTCTCTAGTCCATTATATGACATTCTACTGTTGGTATAATGATCTCCTCTCTAGTCCATTATATGACATTCTACTGTTGGTATAATGATCCCCTCTCTAGTCCATTATATGACATTCTACTGTTGGTATAATGATCCCCTCTCTAGTCCATTATATGACATTCTACTGTTGGTATAATGATCTCCTCTCTAGTCCATTATATGACATTCTACTGTTGGTATAATGATCCCCTCTCTAGTCCATTATATGACATTCTACTGTTGGTATAATGATCTCCTCTCTAGTCCATTATATGACATTCTACTGTTGGTATAATGATCCCCTCTCTAGTCCATTATATGACATTCTACTGTTGGTATAATGATCCCCTCTCTAGTCCATTATATGACATTCTACTGTTGGTATAATGATCCCCTCTCTAGTCCATTATATGACATTCTACTGTTGGTATAATGATCTCCTCTCTAGTCCATTATATGACATTCTACTGTTGGTATAATGATCTCCTCTCTAGTCCATTATATGACATTCTACTGTTGGTATAATGATCTCCTCTCTAGTCCATTACATGCCATTCTACTGTTGGTATAATGATCTCCTTTCTAGTCCATTACATGACATTCTAATGTTGGTATAATGATCTCCTCTCTAGTCCATTACATGACATTCTACTGTTGGTATAATGATCTCCTGTCTAGTCCATTATATGACATTCTACTGTTGGTATAATGATCTCCTCTCTAGTCCATTACATGACATTCTACTGTTGGTATAATGATCTACTCTCTAGTCCATTACATGACATTCTACTGTTGGTATAATGATCCCCTCCCTAGTCCATTATATGACATTCTACTGTTGGTATAATGATCTCCTTTCTAGACTATTACATGACAGGTTAGGTGGCACAATGGTCCTTTCTCTACTCCATTACATGACATTCTACTGTCGGTATACAAATCTCATCTCTAGTCCATTACATGTGCCGCCAGTAAAGAGTCATGTAATGTGTTTGAGAGGAGACCCTTGAATCACTAGAACTGTCATGTAATGGACTAGGGAAGAGACCTTTGTGTCGTCACTAGAACTGTCATATAATTGACTAGAGAGAAGATCTTTGTAGCGACAGTAGAACTGTCATGTAATTGACTAGAGAGAAGATCTTTGTAGCGACAGTAGAACTGTCGTGTAATTGACTATAGAGAAGATCTTTGTAGCGACAGTAAAACTGTCATGGAATTTACTAGAGAAGAGAGTCTGTACTGTCAGTTGAACTGTCATGTAATGGACTAAAGAGAAGATCTTTGTGCCGATAGTAGAACTGCCTTGCAATGGACTAGAGAAACGACCGCTGTACCGATAGTAGAACTGCCTTGCAATGGACTAGAGAAACGACCGCTGTACCGTTAGTAGAACTGCATTGCAATGGACTAGAGAAACGACCGCTGTACCGATAGTAGAACTGCCTTGCAATAGACTAGAGAAACAACCGCTGTACCGATAGTAGAACTGCCTTGCAATGGACTAGAGAAACGACCGCTGTACCGTTAGTAGAACTGCCTTGCAATGGACTAGAGAAACGACCGCTGTACCGATAGTAGAACTGCCTTGCAATAGACTAGAGAAACAACCGCTGTACCGTTAGTAGAACTGCCATTTAAGTGACTAGAGATACGACGGCTGTACCGTAAGTAGAACTGCCATGTAAGGGACTAGAGAAACGACGGCTGTACCGTCAGTAGAACTGCCATGTAAGGGACTAGAGAAACGACCGCTGTACCGTCAGTAGAACTGCCATGTAAGGGACTAGAGAAACGACCGCTTTACCGTCAGTAGAACTGCCATGTAAGGGACCAGAGAAGCGAACGCTGTACCGTAAGTAGAACTGCCATGTAAGGGACTAGAGAAACGACCGCTGTACCGTCAGTAGAACTGCCATGTAAGGGACTAGAGAAACGACCGTTGGACCGTCAGTAGAACTGCCATGTAAGGGACTAGAGAAGCGACCACTGTACCGTCAGTAGAACTGCCATGTAAGGGACTAGAGAAACGACCACTGTACCGTCAGTAGAACTGCCATGTAAGGGTCTAGAGAAACGAACGCTGTACCGTAAGTAGAACTGCCATGTAAGGGACAAGAGAAACGACCGCTGTACTGTCAGTAGAACTGCCATGTAAGGGACTAGAGAAACGACCACTGTACCGTCAGTAGAACTGCCATGTAAGGGTCTAGAGAAACGACCGCTGTACCGTCAGTAGAACTGCCATGTAAGGGACTAGAGAAACCACCCTTGTACCATCAACAGAAGTCTCTTTTTATGGGCTATTTTCTAACTCCGATATGATAAGAACATGTGCGGCTGTTTATTTGCGTTTTTTCACCCATCAGAATGCCGCACCTGCCACCTTAATCTTCATTTTCATGATGGATGGGGTAAAGTAAAAAGCCAAGCACTCCTCATGCATTCTTCTCCTCCAGCTTTCGCAGCTAGAGTGGAGAGTGGACTCTTTCTATTCCTGGCCACTAATCCATTATTGTACATGATCACATCTTCTCTGCCTTCCAATACTTGTAACTATTCCACTAATTCATGACATGACATTCTACTGTCGGTACAAAGATCTCCTTTCTAGCCAATTACATGACAGTTCAAGTGACAAAAGGGTCTCTTATCTAGTCTATTTCATGACAGTTCTACTGTCGGTACAAAGATCTCCTCTGTAGACTATTAAATGACAGTCCTACTGTCGGTACAAAGATCTCTCTAGCCCTTAACATGACAGTTCAAGTGACACGATGTTGCTGACTACTGATTCCTCCCCAGTTTGCTTCATGTTATCATCTGTTTTGATCCTGTCTCATCAAGTTACAATTAGGATTCGCCGAAGACATTTCCTTTCTGTTCTTTCGTTTGGAAAGACAGAAACGTACCGACAAGCCCCTGCTACAGCTGCAGACACTACTATTATTGTTGCTGCTGCTGTTACTACTTATGTTAGTAAAGCGATATCTCGGCTAACTAGCACATATTTTGGCTATCGAAGATATGTTTTGCTGTTTTTGGCATCGGCTAACAAATTTCGATTCAACTAACGAATGTTTCAGTACATGCTAGCATAACTTGGCCCTGCCGTGAGCACACCTCTAACATAGACCAGCCTGGCCAATCATCAATGACAGGTCAGCTAGTGTGTACCTGAGCGGAGCTGGGCCTGAGTTCTTTACTAGTTCCAGTTATCTTTGTTAGTAGAGACATCACAGTAATATTAATCAAAATGCTATACGCAATATTGTAGTCAATAAGACATATGCGAAACGAAAAACCAAAATGATAGAGCCACTATGTTCGCTGGTTTCCCAGGGTTGGTAACATTAACCACCCCACCCCCTCTTCTTCCTCCCCGCCCCATCCCCATCTTGTAAAACTTTTAGTTATAACGAACATGTGAGAAACTAACTCACCCAAGGTCATACCTTTCCCTTTCTTATTTTCCAGCTACAAAAGAGAGAAAATTCTTTCTTATTTTGTGTGGAAATGATATTAATTAGGGTCGCGGAGTGATACAGCGTGTTATGTCTGGAGAAATCAATGCTCTGTATTAGTATTATTTAGCATACAAAGAACAAGGATATCGTATCATACTCAAAACACACGCCAGATGGCAACAAACGCTGGCCACTAAATTCATTTTGTACCTGACGACTCACCGTACGTTCATTGATATTTAATTTATCCTTAACCTGCTTCCATTTTCTTCTTCTATGGCCCTTGGAATGTCGGTTGGCAAGTTATTGTTTACAACTAGGCTGTGATACTTTCGGTCCAAGACATCCTATTTTAGCAAGCATTTCAATTTGTCGCAATATACAGAATGCTTGATATTCGGTCGCTTCTTACCCCCTACCGCCACCTACCAAATGAGGTGCCGAAACCTTCACAAGAAATTCTTTAGTCCCGAAACCCTTCACAGGGAATTCTTTAGTCCAGATACCTTCACAAATAATTCTTTAGTCCCTAAACCCTTCAGAAGTAATTATTTAATCGCGAAACCCTTCACAGTAAATTCTTTTGTCCCGAAACCTTCACAAGGAGCTTTTTAGTCCTGAAATCCTTCACAGGGAATTCCTTTGTCCCGAAACCTTCACATGGAATTCTTTAGTCTCAAAACCCTTCACATGGAATTCTTTAGTCCCAAAACCCTTCACATGAAATTCTTTAGTTCTAAAACCCCTTAGAAAGAATTCTTTAGTTACGAAACCTTCACAAGGAATTTTTTAGTCCCGAAGCTTTCACAAGGAATTCTTTAGTCCCGAAACTCTTCAGGAGGAATTCTTTTGTCCCGAAACCTTCACAAGGAATTTTGTAGTCAAGAAAAGCTTCATGAGGAATTTCTTTGGTTCCGAAAATCTTCACAAAGAAACAGTTGGATTAGTGTTTCCTTGTCTTTAGTCTGAAGCATTCTAATGTTTCAGTTTATATTAAAAAAAAAAAAAATAACGGCTAAAAGCTGCCAAAAATGCCTGTATTCAATACTTTTACAATCAAGGCAGCAGTGGGAAAAAAGGGTGGGGGTGGGGGGATGGGGAGGCGGACGGGGTAAAAGGGGTGTAGGGTCCTTTGAGTGCGAGGATTTAGTGTCTTTTGGATAGTGCAGTCGCCACGGACTGTGCAGGTTAGGATTCTTCCTTTTTTCTACTTAAAGATTTAGTGAAGCCTTCAAAGGACCGATAGAACATGCGTGGTGAAAACACAGCCCTGCATATTTTATGCGACGTTTATTACCAGTGTATTGCCTGAAGGTAAGAAATACTCATTAACATTTTAGTCGCAAAAAACATCAAAGTCTACCTCAAGGGTCATGGCCTCGTGCTTGACAAAGCGGATTGTAACATGGGGCCTAAGTTAATTCCTACCTGCGCTGGATACATAGCGATCATATCCAGGTGTAGTCGTAGGCAGAGCAGCTACTTAGGTTAAATCACCAGAACTTTAAAGAAATAACGGTATTAATCTAAATGAGAAGAACAGACAGATTTACATGATCACAATCATGAAATATAAATGAATCTTGCGGATAAAAAGCCTTCATCAGCATATGGAACAAATAGACAATGGGAAAAAACTATAATAATAAAAATTAATTTTCTGCAATTTTATTTCTATCACAGAAATATCCCTAAAACGTGTTGCAAGTAATAACGTGTCATGTATTATGCAGGAAGGGAATATAAGACAGGATAAGAGTACTAGACAGGAAGAGAGTACTAGACAGGAAAAGAGAACTAGACAGTAAGAGAGTACCAGACAAAAAGAGAGTACTACACAGGAAGAGAATGCTAGACAGTAAGAGAATACTAGACATAAAGAGAGTACTAGACAGGAAGAGAGTATTAGACAGCAAGAGAGTACTAGACATGAAGACAATACCAGACAGGAAGAGAGTACTGGACAGGAAGAGAGTACTAGACAGGAAGAGAGCACCAGACACGAAGAGAGTACTAGACAGGAAGAGGGTACCAGACAGAAAGAGAGTACTACACAGGAAGAGAATGCTAGACAGGAAAAGAGTATTAGACATGAAGACAATACCAGGCAGGAAGAGAGTACTAGACAGGAAGAGAGTACTAGACAGGGAGAGAGTACCAGACATGAAGAGAGTACTAGACAGGAAGAGGGTAACAGACAGAAAGAGAGTACTAGACAGGAAGAGAGTACTAGACAGGAAGATAGTACTAGACAGGAAGAGAGTATTAGACAGGAAGAGAGTATTAGACAGGAAGAGAGTATTAGACAGGAAGAGAGCATTAGACAGGAAGAGAGTACCAGACATAAAGCGAGTGTTAGAGAGGAAGAGAGTATTAGACAAGAAGAGAGTACTAGACAGGAAGAGGGTACCAGACAAGAAGAGAGTACTAGACAGGAAGAGAGTATTAGACAGGAAGAGAGTACTAGACAGGAAGAGAGTACTAGACAGGAAAAGAATGCTAGACAGGAAGAGAGTATTAGACAGGAAGAGAGTTCTAGACAGAATGAGAAGTAGCTGGGTAGGCAAGGGCCATAACTAGAATTTTAGATAAAGCTGTGTTAGAATTAATCCCCATAAGTGAGATAAAGCCCATTAGGCAGATAAGGCGATTTCCATGAGGATTTCGAATCATACATCAATAGAAGAATGAACGCTCTAATGAACTTGATTTTCAAAGGGTCACAAGGCAGGTTAGCAGGGAAAACAAGGTTGACAAGGGACAAATGTAGATTTCAAGCTGTCTTGGCCAAAGAGCGCTGAAAAGCGACAAGAATGACACGGAAACTGAGCGCTCTGGGCATTATATTCATCCATGGAACGTGGGAATTCTGATATTATGATCAAGTTACTTGAGCCAACCATCGTTAAAGGATTACTTCAGGACATTTAAATTAAATGACAGACCAAACATCACAAGAAGGAGGCAAATGTTACAGAAATAGGTAACCTGGGCTAAACGACAATACTAAGTGGCAAACGTAGAAAGCAATGTACCAAGGCAAAACAACGCTGAAAGGCTAAAAAGGTAACGTGCAGATTGATCAATTTACCTTGGCTAAGCATCACTGAAATGTGGCAAGGATGGCATTACAATCACGCCACCTGGACCAGACAACCTTGAACATCGCAACCGTGACAAGGAAACCAAGTTACCTGGGCCAAACATCCAGGGAACATTGCAACTGTGACATGGAAACCAGATTACCTGAGCCAAACAACCAGGGAACATCGCAACTGTGACATGGGAACCAAGTTACCTGGGCCAAACATTCAGGGAACATTGCAACCGTGACATGGAAACCAGATTACCTGAGCCAAACAACCAGGGAACATCGCAACCGTGACATGGAAACCAAGTTACCTGGGCCAAACATCCAGGGAACATCGCAACCGTGACAAGGAAACCAAGTTACCTGGGCCCAAACATCCAGGGAACATCGCAACCGTGACAAGGAAACCAAGTTACCTGGGCCAAACATCCAGGGAACATCGCAACCGTGACAAGGAAACCAAGTTACCTGGGCCAAACATCCAGGGAACATCGCAACCGTGACAAGGAAACCAAGTTACCTGGGCCAAACATCCAGGGAACATCGCAACCGTGACAAGGAAACCAAGTTACCTGGGCCAAACATCCAGGGAACATTGCAACTGTGACATGGGAACCAGATTACCTGAGCCAAACAACCAGGGAACATCGCAACCGTGACAAGGAAACCAAGTTACCTGGGCCAAACATCCAGGGAACATTGCAACTGTGACATGGAAACCAGATTACCTGAGCCAAACAACCAGGGAACATCGCAACCGTGACATGGGAACCAAGTTACCTGGGCCAAACATTCAGGGAACATCGCAACCGTGACATGGAAACCAAGTTACCTTGGCCAAACATTCAGGGAACATCGCAGCCGTGACATGGAAACCAAGTTACCTGGGCCAAAAATCCAGGGAACATCGCAACCGTGACATGGAAACCAAGTTACCTTGGCCAAACATCCAGGGAACATTGCAACCGTGAGATGGAAACCAAGTTACCTGGGCCAAACATCCAGGGAACATCGCAACTGGGACATGGAAACCAAGTTAACTTGGCCAAACATCCAGGGAACATACGCAACCGTGACATGGAAACCAAATTACCTGGGCCAAACATTTAGGGAACATCGCAGCTGTGACATGAAAATCAAGTTACCTGGGCCAAACATCCAGGGAACATCGCAACCGTGACATGGAAACCAAGTTACCTGGGCCAAACATCCAGGAAACATCGCAACCGTGACATGGAAATCAAGTTACCTGGGCCAAACATCCAGGGAACATCACAACCGTGACATGGAAACCAAGTTACCCGGGCCTAACATAAAGGGAACATCGCAACCGTGACAAGGAAATCAAATCACCTGGATCGAGCAGTGATAGAATCAGACAAATGTGACATGAAATCACAAAACATTGACCAACTGACGACAGAGTGCATCAACCGTGTCAAAGAAATCATGTTACCTGGGCAAAGTTTGATAGGGTGAAGCTCTACCAGGGTTGGAAGAATACAAGAGTAAGAAGTGAGGAATCAATAAGACAGAATCAGGGTCATAGCCCCACGCTCAGGTGAATAATACAAATCGCCGAGGTTGTTGTAAAATCCATGACCAGAGGTTTAGATACTAGCTGGTTGCGACAATGAACAAGGAAGTCCCAACGACCCGAATTACCCGAATAAAAATGTCATGTTTTAAAAAATAGTTAGCCTGCAACACGTAACAAGCAAACGTAAAGAACGGCCACGTCCTGGCCAAAGTTCAAACTCAGGAGGCTGGAGTTCGTTCAGTATATATTCTGGGTAAAGAACAGTCAGGAGAGTGGGCCCCTCCGAGAGAACAGTGACATGGGAAAGTAACCAGACTGGAGAGAAGGCCCCTCCGAGAGAACACTGAAATGGGAAAGAAACCAGACTGGAGAGAAAGCTCCTCCTAGAGAAAAGTGACTTGGGAAAGTAACCAGACTGGAGAGAAGGAACCTCCGAGAGAACAGTGACATGGGAAAGTAACCAGACTGGAGAAAAGGAACCTCCGAGAGAACAGTGACATGGAAAAGTAACCAGACTGGAGAGAAGGAACCTCCGAGAGAACAGTGACATGGGAAAGTAACCAGACTGGAGAGAAGGAACCTCCGAGAGAAAAGTGACAGGGGAAAGTAACCAGACTGTAGAGAAGGAACCTCCGAGAGAACAATGACATGGGAAAGTAACCAGACTGAAGAGAGGTCATGATTTGGAGACCTGGCAGAACTTAGTAAGCTGAATGAGACATGGCAGAACTTAGTAGGCTAAATGAGACCTGGCAGAACTTAGGAAGCTGAATGAGACATGGCAGAACTTAGTAAGCTGAATGAGACATGGCAGAACTTAGTAGGCTAAATGAGACCTGGCAGAACGTAGTAAGCTGAATGAGACATGGCAGAACTTAGTAAGCTGAATGAGACATGGCGGAACTTAGTAAGCTGAATGAGACATGGCAGAACTTAGTAAGCTGAATGAGACATGGCAGAACTTAGTAAGCTGAATGAGACATTGCGGAACTTAGTAAGCTGAATGAGATATGGCAGAACTTAGTAAGCTGAATGAGACATGGCAGAACTTAGTAAGCTGAATGAGACATGGCAGAACTTAGTAAGCTGAATAAGACATGGCAGAACTTAGTAAGCTGAATGAGACCTGGCAGAACTTAGTAAGCTGAATGAGACATGGCAGAACTTAGTAAGCTCAATAAGACATGACAGAACTTAGTAAGCTGAATGAGACCTGACAGAACTTAGTAAGCTGAATGAGACATTGCGGAACTTAGTAAGCTGAATGAGACCTGGCAGAACTTAGTAAGCTGAATGAGACCTGGCAGAAGTTAGTAAGCTGAATGAAACATTGCGGAACTTCGTAAGCTGAATGAGACATTGCGGAACTTCGTAAGCTGAATGAGACCTGGCAGAACTTCGTAAGCTGAATGAGACCTGGCAGAACTTAGTAAGCTGAATGAGACCTGGCAGAACTTAGTAAGCTGAATGAGACATTGCGGAACTTCGTAAGCTGAATGAGACATTGTGGAACTTAGTAAGCTGAATGAGACATGGCAGAACTTAGTAAGCTGAATGAGACATTGCGGAACTTAGTAAGCTGAATGAGACATTGCGGAACTTAGTAAGCTGAATGAGACATTGCGGAACTTAGTAAGCTGAATGAGACATGGCAGAACTTAGTAAGCTGAATGAGACATTGCGGAACTTAGTAAGCTGAATGAGACCTGACAGAACTTAGTAAGCTGAATGAGACATTGCGGAACTTAGTAAGCTGAATGAGACCTGGCAGAACTTAGTAAGCTGAATGAGACCTGGCAGAACTTAGTAAGCTGAATGAGACATTGCGGAACTTAGTAAGCTGAATGAGACATTGCGGAACTTAGTAAGCTGAATGAGACATTGCGGAACTTCGTAAGCTGAATGAGACATGGCAGAACTTCGTAAGCTGAATGAGACATGGCAGAACTTAGTAAGCTGAATGAGACATTGCGGAACTTCGTAAGCTGAATGAGACATGGCAGAACTTCGTAAGCTGAATGAGACCTGACAGAACTTAGTAAGCTGAATGAGACATTGCGGAACTTAGTAAGCTGAATGAGACATGGCAGAACTTCGTAAGCTGAATGAGACATGGCAGATAATGCATGAAACATAACCAATATTCCAATGATGATGTGCTCTGTAACAAGCTGGGCACTTTCTAGGTCAGATCTTGCATGCAAAAGTCGTCTCTTTGTGGGATGCAATTTTTTTTTTTTTTTATTTTGAAGCCGCACATTGCTTTTGCAGGGGGCCCTGGATATAGCCGGGCCATAAATATGGCCTAGCCATAGATATGACCTGAATGGCTGAAAGGGGTTTCTGGAACCTCTCCATGGGGGATCCTCATTTGCATGATGGTACTTTGTGTCAACGGATGTTTATTGCTTATATAATTTCCTTGTGGGATACAACTACCTACCTACCTACCTACCTACCTACCTACCTACCTAGGTTGGATCAAAATGGAAATCTATACTATTTTCACAGAAAATCAAAATTTCATCCCTGACCTACGAGTCAGCTAGCAAACAACTTTCACAAAATGGAGGCATCTGAGACGGGGGGGGGGGGGGGGGGAGGGGGGGGGGGAGACTGTGGGGCTCTTGAGTGTGAACTAAATACTAGTAGTGAAACAACAATACATTGCTTTTTTTAAAATAATCCCCTCGCGTTCCAGTGCCTATGTTTGGGGGTGGAGGGGGAGAAAAGATCAACAGCCCCCCTCCTCCCCCCCCCCCTTATCCCCACTGACAAGGAAGTCGGAAAAGACGAATAATTAATGGTATTTCCCTCGGATTCAGAGTGCATCTGCCTAGATGCTGCATGTAAATAGGTCAGATCTGTAAAACGGATGTGCACACAGAATCAGGTTCTGAAGCAAAATCACAGTCAAGAAGTGGATAAAAAGCCAGTGAACGCTTTATAAAGCACACTACTAAAAAAAATGAAAAAAAATACACTAGGCTGGTTGTAAGTACCAGAAGGCTCGTTAAAAAGTACAATCCACCACTCACTGAGAGGCATTTCCCACTAAACATAAACCTGCTCCTTATAGATCTAAATTGATCCTAACATATCATACTGATAATTTGGCTGTGCCTAGAATCTTCCATCGTCACCTTCATATTCTCCGCTCCGATTCTGACACACGCACGATCTTCAGTGACAACTCGAGTGGTTTACAAGCGAGATCCTAATTTGAGTAACATACTTATCAGAAGCAGACTGCCTCATATCCACACATCACTTCATTTCGGTACTGCTAAATGCTCCCGTAAAGACGTTTATCATGTCTATTTGTGATCGAAACGACTTCGGTCTGCTTCCCAGACCGTTTCACATCAGAGAAGCATTAACTTGTGAATTGCGAAATCTAATTTACCCCCATCATCTGCGAATAAATGTGGAAAGGCATATAATGTGGAAACGGATAGGAAGCCAACAGATCACTTCCGTCAACATCTTGCGGATATTCATAACATGGCTCTTAAAACTTGACCTCCATTTCAACAGTTCTGACCACCAAGGCGAAAGCGATTTTACAGTTGCTGCTATTAAATCTTGCTCTGGGAATCAAACAAGCCGCTACTCCTTAGTTTTAAAAAACATCGTTTATTGATAGTTGGCGTTCTCAGTCCTGGAGGGATCGATATTCAACACAACTTTATTACATTTAATTTATTAACTTGTTCATTTGTTTAGCTGATTCATATCTCTACTCCTCTTTTGACATACGCCTTCTTACATATTTGTTTCGTATTCTATCCCTACATATACATAATCCTCAACACCCCCCCCCCCCCCCCCACCCCGACCCCATTACGTACTTCTTCCTACCATATTGTTCTTGTTTTTTTTTTTTAAAGAAACCCTGCTGTCTTGTCCGTTTGAGTTTCCCAGTCACAGTTTGTACTGTATGTAGTATTCCGTTGATAAAGACTCTGGTCGAAACTTTCGTTTGTATTTGTGCGCCTCTTTTCCATTTCCTCTGTTGAACTTTATAGTTACATTTTAGGTTATACTGAGCATTGATTGTAATAAGAAATACTAAAGTTAGTTGTACGCAAAGTACACTGGAGACAAGAATTGAAGTAGCCCTAAAGCGATAACTACCGTCCGAGTGTGAAGTGTTAGGTCTTTGTATGCCTTAGGTCAGGAAATAACAGTTAGGGTGGACAGTCCCCCCCCCCCCTCCCCCAATTCGTCGCCTTTCATTCCCAGACAATTCCTGTACATTTCTAAGCATTGGCACACACTGGACAGTCTCACATTAAATGTGAAAAGATGACCATAGAACAAAAAGATGGTGATATTAACAGAAGTGAAGATTAATGTGACACATAACGGTGAAGAAGAAGAAAGGAAGAACAAAAGACACAGATAATAATAATAATGATAATAATAATAAAATAAAGAAAGACAGACAGACAGACAGACAGACAGACAGACAGACAGACAGACAGACAGACAGACAGACAGACAGACAGACAGACAGACAGACAGACAGACAGACAGACAGACAGACAGACAAAAAAGAAAGAAAGACCAAAGAGAGAAGAAAGAAAGAAAGACAAGAAAGAAAGAAAGAAAGAAAGAAAGAAGAAAGAAAGAAAGATAAGAAAGAAAGAAAAGAAAGAAAGAAAGAAAGAAAGAAAGAAAGAAAGAAAGAAAGAAAGAAAGAAAGAAAGAAAGAAGAAAGAAAGAAAGAAAGAAAAGAAAGAAAGAAAGAAAGAAAGAAAGAAAAGAAAGAAAGAAAGAAAGAAAGAAAGAAAGAAAGAAAGAAAGAAAGAAAGAAAGAAAGAAAGAAAGAAAGAAAGAAAGAAAGAAAGAAAGAAAGAAAAAGAAAGAAAGAAAGAAAGAAAGAAAAGAAAGAAAGAAAGAAAGAAAGAAAGAAAGAAAGAAAGAAAGAAAGAAAGAAAGAAACACAAAGAAACAAAGAAACAAAGAAACAAATAAACAAAGAAACAAAGAAAGGATAGAAAAAGAAGAAGAAGAAGAAGAAGAAGAAGAAGAAGAAGAAGAAGAAGAAGAAGAAGAAGAAGAAGAAGAAGAAGAAGAAGAAGAAGAAGAAGAAGAAGAAGAAGAAGAAGAAGAAGAAGAAAAAGAAGAAAAGAAGAAGAAGAAGAAGAAGAAGAAGAAGAAAAAGAAGAAGAAGAAGAAGAAAAAGAAGAAGAAAAAGAAGAAGAAGAAGAAGAAGAAGAAGAAGAAGAAGAAGAAGAAGAAGAAGAAGAAGAAGAAGAAGAAGAAGAAGAAGAAGAAGAAGAAGAAGACGAAGAAGAAACACACATTACCATTGATGTTGTCACTGAATTCCCTGTCTGGTAGAGTTAACAGCGCTATGTTACAGAACACCTCAGCTAGTCATGATTGTTGATCGTGTTGCACAAAATAGTTCTCTATAACAGAGTCAGAGAATTGTGATATCTATCCATCCCACTACACACGCATAAAAGGCACAGATGAACGAAATAATTTGACTAGTTCCCCTTACGGAGTATGCTAGATCTTTGCCTATCTACCACTATTTACTGAATACCCGCGCGTGCTGTCAGTAGCAGTCTTGACCGAATCGTCTGCTGTTAACTGTAGCTAAACATTATATTGTCCTTTTTCAACATTCTGGAACTGGGCGGTGAGGAGAGGGATCTGGTCAGTTTCGTACTGGCCCTAATTGACCGACATCTGTCAGATCACCTCCTCTGCTAGAGAGGGTCGCTAGAGAAAGCTGAGAACTCCCCCCATTTGTCTATTCTCCCACATCTCATCGCCACAGCCCAGCCGTGAGGAATCGGACCCAAACTTGCCGAACCGAGATGCTGGTACATGCACGGTGACGCTCCACAGCCTGCAGAAAAACGACAACCGCTGGAGACAAACAAGGCAGGCTCAAAGATGCGGGAGATACGACAAAGCGAACCCAACCGACCGCTGTTCCAAGATACCATTGAGCCGCCTGTGTGCTGATGTTTGAGCAGCATATCGCTGTATCGTGAAAGTGCCTCTCCCCCCGACTCTCTCTCTCTCTCGCTGGCTCAGTGCATGACCCACTGGTACAGTGACACACTGACCTAGTTCAGCCTGTTGCCGGCGCCAGATCCATTATCGAGGCCGTGGTGACCTGAGCAATGGCGGAGGCAACTCCCAGAACACCAGGTTGGAGATTCTATTACTGCTATATTTTGTCCAGTAGCGAACCATACACAGACATTTTCCTAAAAAGTAATGCTCACACATTTCTTATTATTTTCAGTTTAAATTTACTTGCTGTTCCGCATAATAATAAGAATAAAATAATTGTGTGCCGAGTGACACAAAAATAATAATACGCTTGAAAATCCCCGTATGGGTCCCGAGGCCTTTTGTGGGGGGAAAAAAACAACACCTTTTGATGTCCTGCAAGCATGAAGTAAGAATAGAATATTCGGGAGCATTTTTCAAAGTCGGAGTGCATCTCTCTAAGAGGCAAGTAACCAACAAAGTGCAATAAAAGTTAATGGAGTTCAGGAATTAATGACACAACCCAGATATTGAAGCAGCCAAATGTTCTTTGAGTATACATGAGTTCATCATTGGAATCACAAAGAGCTGTGGGAAGAGAGCATGATTGTAATTAATAGATCACTTATCCCAGTTCGTAGGTCCCTGCTCTCCCCAGTCCATGGTGATTTGACTGTGTATGACTCAATAGGTAGCTATGCCTCGATTTGATCTGGTACAGGCGGACTGTCTCACAAGTGATGACACAGGGACTGCATAAGAGCCCAACAAAGCTCTTGAAGACTGTGGTGCCCGCTGACTGTCTTACTGGTGCGGACACAAGAACTGCATAAGAGCCCAACAAAGCTCTTGAAGACTGTTTCTCTGGATTGATGACATAAGTGTCTGCAATTGTCCACCAGTCCTGGAACTCACAAACAAGCTCTTGCCATGTTGAGGTAGTGGCAACAATATACAGGACTTTTGGGTGTACTTGGTGCCCAGAATGGTATGGGTTGGTGGTTGTTGACTGATTCTCTGGATTGATGACATAAGTGTCTGCAATTGTCCACCAGTCCTGGAACTCACAAACAAGCTCTTGCCATGTTGAGGTAGTGGCAACAATATACAGGACTTTTGGGTGTACTTGGTGCCCAGAATGGTATGGGTTGGTGGTTGTTGGCTGGACTGTGATTCGTCTGCCTGATCTCTAAGGAGGTATCATCCTGTCAGGAAAGAACTCAGAATTAGTAATCAACTTTAATCACACACCAGCTCACCCCACCTCTGCTACCCTTCTCCATTCCTTAGAGTGTAACTCTCAAGAACAGGAGACAATGTCTCCTTTCATTTATCTGTCTGTAAATTAGTGCAACAGATAGAAGACAAGGTATATAGTGGAGATAGATAGACACTACCACACATAGATCATCCTTTCTCCACCCTCACATCTGCACTCGCAGACATACAATGTATACAGTTAGTACCTATATAAATTTTACGTCTCCACAAGCTGTCCATTACACACCCGATATTTCCGTGCCAAACACACCTTTAACTCAGAGCGTCGAGCTCTGACGTCACAGCAGTTAACTGTTAAAAGATTACCCAGATTCCATATTTTCTGCTAGGAGAAACAAAACTTCGTTTGTCTAGTCAGAGAATAATTACTTGTAGGGTTTAATATCTTTACAAATGGTGTGAGTTATGTAGAGCACAAAAGGAAAGGTTTAATGTTCAGAGCCTGATCTCTGGACATCAAGAACGGTCGAACTCTGTGCGATCACACAGCTGAATCTTCCCTCTCTGCAGCAGTGGCCAACTTTAAAAAGACATATATTATGGTACTCGTAAACTATATTCAACTTACCCAAGCTTAGAAATTCTTCAAAGATAGAACTGGTTCTAGAATGCGCCAATTTTATTCATAGACTGTTTACACGTCTTGACACTTTGGAGATCAGGCTGAAGAATGCCGCTCAAAACTACACTTGGCGACTCTAGGAAAGAAGTACCTGGATTCATACCCAAGGAGTAAACCGGCTTACAGGAATTTCCGAATTAAACACCAGAAATTCTCAGCCCACCGTTGTAAGTTTGAAAATGAAGATGTCTCAAAGCAACTAGATGGTCTAGAAATGAATATTTCACCAGATAAAAGTATATATCAATATAAGGGACTATATTCCTCTCCGGACGGGTTTAAGTTTGAAATGTGACTGCCCGCTTAGGGAGGTCAGCATCACGACTCGTCCATCGTGTAGGGTTGGCTGTTCACTCCACGACAATATCCAGTATGAGTAAATACTTTCAAAGATAATTTCTAATTACTGATTTAAGAATCGACATCATAGAACACCGGGCATACTTGTAGATGCGGGCATACCCGCAGTAAACGTCTTAAAGGGTAGATACTAACTGTTCCCGTAGCACACTGATTATACAACGAAGTTCCCTTCCTCTTATTCGTCCCTCCTCGCCGGACCCACTCCTAATTCCTCCTTCACACATTTTTGCATATGTTATTTCATCTAATCTCGTGTCTTCTATCAGCTTTCCTTAATGTATGGTCTTCAGAATAGCTCCCTTGCCCAGTATGAGTCTTCCCGTAGCTTTCGTTTTTGTAGCCAGAAAATCCGCTCTTTTATTCCCTCGTACTCCTGCATATCCCGGACAGTATATAAACGTGATTCCCTGCAATGTTGGCATACTGATGCTTGGTTTCCACTCATAACACATTAACCCATTTGAACCTTCCGCAATGCCGACTGAGAATCAGGCACAATAATTCCTCTGCTAACTTTGTTTTCTGCTATCCAATTCAGAGCTGCAGTGACTGCCTCCACCTCCACCCTAATCCATGAAGTTGTAGATATAAGAGCTCCATTTTTTTTTCTGCTACAATCTTTGCCTTCATTCTGGCTGAAAATCCACAGCCAGCTCTTATACCCAGCGAAGAGCCTTTCCATCTATAAGTTACTCCGTGTGGGGTCCGGGGTCCCATTGCGGATGCAATCTGACTTCGAAGGAAGCTCCCAATCAGACGACTCTTACGACATGCTTTTGGGTAGGCAGTGGGTGTGTTCTTGTTTTCCCCACAATAGGGCCCCGAAACCCATACGATACAATACTAGTAATAAATAAGTTAACAAACAAACAAAACAAAAAAAATGGGGCTTTATGCACTTTTGCCCGAAATAAAAGTACAGTGTAAGTGAGATCAAAGAGAAAGTAACCAGGTGAAATGCTGGCTTTGATGTTGTTGACTCCTCGTCCGTCATAAAACAGGTACGTCGGTAGTCGATGACAGCAATGGTTCTCAGCTCTGCGCCTTTTGCGTTCTCCCTTAAATCAGTGTTTTGAATGCTGTGGTATACAGCTAAGATACGATATTTGTCAAATGACATCGTTCCATTCCAAGCGACATCAGCAGACGCCTAAATAGTATTCTTTTGCGAATGACAATAAAGTACTTCTTTTTGTTATTCCTTCTTTTGTTTTCTTTCTTGATTATATTCAAGATTCTTGATTATATACAAAACGCCCGCGGCGTTTTGTTGACGCAAGAAAAATGGCTATTGGCTAGTAACGTTCATAATGGCATGTATTTTTGAAGATGCATTACTGACTTTCGCTACTGACCGTTTGCGGCATTAGTGAGCAGAATTTTAGTAGAAGAGGGGTTGGGGGTAGGGGTGGGGGGGGGGGGGGGGGGGTTGGCGTTAGTATTAGCACATCTGACAGCTCCATAATTCAGTTTTTTTTTTTGTGTGTGCCTGTGCAAGCTTCAAGATTTTGCTTGGCTGAACCACTGTTCATTAGTTTTCAAACGGGACAGTGAAGTGATTACGTGTGAATTCCATTGGCACGGGGGCGGAGCAGTTGTGGGTCGACACGCCTGCACGGGGGCGCAGACGTTGTGGGTTGACCCGCCTGCACGGGGGCGGAGCAGTTGTGGGTCGACCCTCTGCACGGGGGCGGAGCAGTTGTGGGTCGACACGCCTGCACGGGGGCGGAGCAGTTGTGGGTTGACCCGCCTGCACGGGGGCGGAGCAGTTGTGGGTTGACCCGCCTGCACGGGGGCGGAGCAGTTGTGGGTTGACCCGCCTGCACGGGGGCGAAGCAGTTGAAGGTTGACCCGCCTACATGGGGGCGGAGCAGTTGTGGGTTGAACCGCCTGCACGGGGGCGGAGCAGTTGTGGGTCGACACGCCTGCACGGGGGCGGAGCAGTTGTGGATTGACCCGCCTGCACGGGGGCGAAGCAGTTGTAGGTTGACCCGCCTGCATGGGGGCGGAGCAGTTGTGGGTTAACCCGCCTGCAGTGTTGTTGGAACCTCGACTAACGACTAACGACAAACAACTAAACTGGACAAGAAAAGACAAGGTCAGAAATGACAATATCGACAAACATCTTGGGGCGGAAGCAATGACAAACTACATCGACAGACAACAGATCAAATGGTTTGGACATGTGTCAAGACTACCACAGGATAGTACAACCAGAGAGAGCCCTCTCACTTAGAGACAACTGATGCAGGCTAGAGGTCTCCGCGCCAGAGATGGACAGATGCAATGTCTGAGGGACTGTATACCAACAGCTTCTCAACACACATTAGGCTCCCACCATATGCTTGGTCAGAACCTGACGGTGAAGAGCAGAAGGTGGTCTAGAGAAAAGAAAGGGGAAAACAAGGAAGAAGAAGAAAACAGTAAGGGACCCCCTTCAGACCAGTGGAGACTGATAGACCGATCTTCTTCTCGATGAATGATGTGGTCAATATAACGCCACCAACTTTACTTCCCCAGACACTTCAATCTGTCTCAACTGGAGCCAACGTAAATTTTTCACAAATCTGCTGGGTGCAGACGTGAACTAAAGACCTTCCGGCAGACGAGTATCTAGCCTGCTGCAATCCAGTGACTGATTCCATGAAGATAATCTTTCATTTTGATTGGTTCGATCTAGATTTATTTTGTTCTACTGCATCATCATCATCATTTCTTCTAGGGTATGTTTATTATGATTAATCTTCAGCCTCCTAGATCGAGGCAGTCTAAAAGTAGTGCACGGAAATGCCACAGGAAGTAAAAATGATATTTTATGATTGTTGACCACATCGTCAATGGAATGACATCTGGAGCCGTAACGAGGTGAGTTCTGAATTTCTGTCCTTCATTGTCTGGGATGCTCATTCATCAAAAGGTACGACCACGGTGCCATTTCCTTTGGCAGCATCTAGAACAAGAAATAATGATTCTGTTCTTGCCAAAAATTTTACCTGAAACGAACTGATAAACCTTCTTTTAAAGTGGGAAATACCACCGTGGCTGTACATTTTAATGACAGAAAATATTCCACTTGCACCAAACTCGCTATGGGCGACGGAAACGCTCATCTACAGGGCTAACGCAGTCTTGTGAGCCGAGTACCAGGCTGGATAAGCAGACATCTCGACGGTGCTGTCAGTATCACAGATCAGGGTGCTCGTTCATTCTGGCAATCTCAAAGATTGCTGAAGATTGAGCCATATGGATGTGGAAAGCAAAGGAAGACTGCCTCACCATATATCTCTAGAAACTCTAAACGGATCTACATGATCTAAATAAACATCGAGGAAAGCTGGAACATAAACAGCATCCTATCTTGAGAGCTGAGGTATTTCAGCCATGTTAAAAATCATTGTGGCCTTGAATAAAAGGTAATTGGGGGGGGGGGGGGGGGGGTATACGGTTCTAGGAAAGCAAGGAAAAGTTTGATTGCGCGAATATGGATGCAAGGCATGAAGAGAACGACATTCTGTCAAGAACTTGCTGACCAATGACAGGTTGTTCTTCTTGTTCAGTGATCTCTGGTCATGCGTTTAATTTACTATGGGTCATAAATTGATGTTATCACCGTCTCCTAGATATCCCCGAAGCATAGTTGTCAGGTCTGCTTGGTGTGGCCAAACTTCTTTTCCTCAGCTCTTCCAGAGATAAACATCTTTTAGGTAATTTCTGTGGTCTATTCAATACGAAGACACTGACAGAGAATGGTTCGCCTCATATCTATTTAATTTATGTAAATATTTGTTGTCTGCAATGTCTAGTGAGTAAGCCAAAGATGGCAACCTAATCTGTTCTATTCAGCCATAATAAAACCACAGCTTGGGAATACTCGGTCATTTTTTAGTGCGATGTCCTTGCTACATAAGCACTTGGCAAGCATTCAAAAGAAGAAGAAAAACACAGGTGTTAAAAGTGCAACATGCTATAGACCCAGGCTGTATTTAGGCCAAGTCTATATATACCTTGATAAGGGTGTACCCAGGAAAGGTTTGCCCCAAGGATTAGTCCCAAGAGGTAACTGCTGGTGAAGCCAACACATGCGGCAGGTAGGAACGCATCTGTCACCATGACACGTGTGTGGGCCAAGGGAAAAAAATGTGTAATGTATTCAAGGTTAGGGTGTGTACTTTCTGCACTTGAGATTCGAAGTTGGGGTCAGGAGTCAACTGTGGGGATCATGGATAGTTCAGATTTGTATAGGAACGAACGAACGAACAAAAAGACATGTAGGTATTAGACACGTGGATAGACAAACATAATATTTAAATATTCAGATAGAGCCCAAATATAGTCGAACAGTAAATTTAGATATTCGGAGAGAACCCGTGGATAGTCAAACAGAACATTTAGATATTCAGATAGAGCCCATGGAGAGTCAAACAGAACATTAAGATATTCAGAGAGAACCCGTGGATAGTCAAACAGAACATTTAGATATTCAGATAGAACCCATATTTAGTCAAACAGAACATTTAAATATTCAAAGTGAAATCCTAGATAGTCAAACAGTAAATGTAGACATTCAGATAGAACCCATGGAGAGTCAAACAGAACATTTAGATATTCAGATAGAACCCATATTTAGTCAAACAGAACATTTAGATATTCAGATAGAACCCATATTTAGTCAAACAGAACATTTTAGATATTTAGATAGAAAAAATATACAGTCAAACAGAACATTTAGATATTCAGATAGAACCCATATTTAGTCAAACAGAACATTTTAGATATTCAGATAGAAAAAATATATAGTCAAACAGAACATTCAAATATTCAGAGAGAACCCATGGATAGTCAAACAGAACATTTAGATATTCAGATAGAACCCATGGATAGTCAAACAGAACATTTATATATTCAGATAGAACCCATATATAGTCAAACAGAACATTTAGATATTCAGATAGAACCCATACAGAGTCAAACAGAAAATTGAGATATTCAGACAGAACCCATATACAGTCAAACAGAACATTTAGATATTCAGATAGAACCCATATATAGTCAAACAGAACATTTAGATATTCAGATAGAACCCATATATAGTCAAACAGAACATTTAGATATTCAGATAGAACCCATATATAGTCAAACAGAACATTTAGATATTCGGATAGAACCCGTAGATAGTCAAACAGAACATTTAGATATTCAGATAGAACCCATATATAGTCAAACAGAACGTTTAGATATTCAGATAGAACCCATATATAGTCAAACAGAACATTTAGATATTCAGATAGAACCCGTAGATAGTCAAACAGAACATTTAGATATTCAGAAAGAGCCCCTTTTTAGTCAAACAGAACATTTAGATATTCAGATAGAACCCATATATAGTCAAACAGAACATTTAGATATTCAGATAGAACCCATATATAGTCAAACAGAACATTTAGATATTCAGATAGAACCAATATATAGTCAAACAGAACATTTAGATATTCATATATAACCCGTGGGTGGTGAAACAGAACATTTAGATATTCAGATAGAACCCGTGGATAACAACAGAAAGTTTCTCAGTAGACGTTTCAGGGGAAACAGAGATATGTAAGTAATCGAAAAGATAGTTTAGGCAAGTTTGATGTTACAGAAGATATTACCGTAGTCTGGTTTTCAGGCCGTTTTCTTCTAAAATAAAAGGTGCCGGTACATGTCACAAGTTGTTTAACGTGGTGCCGGTATTGGCCACTATTTGTCTATTACAGTAGAGCTGGTGAAAAAGATGCCTGCAATGGTGCAGGTACTGCGTATGGTTGCGTACCTTCAGAAACATTTATGGCTGATACTCAAGCCGATGACACAGACATTCGGGTCATTCATTAATCACGTCTACAGCCAAGTATTTAGGTAGTTATTTTCATAACTATACGTTTTATTGATTTGTCATTTTTATAGCAAGGCGTTAAGGTAGTTAATCATTCTCTAGCAAGGCGTTTATGTTATTAGTCATTTTCACAACAAGGGGTTTAGACTTAGCTAGACTTAGCAAGCTATCAGTCTCCCTCAATCTCCCGACCTAGCTTTATTTCCTAAAATACCTTCATTTCACTTAGCACCCTCTGGGCATCTTCTCTATATTCTCCACTACATCTTTTCCATGTTCTAAAAATTGAATGTTTATATGTATGCCATGCACATTTCTTTTTATCCCTTTTTTCGCAAAAACTCACACAATACAAACAAACGGCAACATTTGTAAAAAGACACGTACACAAATACCCACAAAGCAAAACACGCAAACACTACACTGAACACACACGATTTGGAAGGGAAAAAAAGGCCAAAACATAAATGCTCAGACTTATCGATTTCGAGGGTGGGCGTTTCTTGGAAAGGTGAAAACGCCAGGGAACAATCACAAAACAGAAATGCTCGACAAAACAGAAATGCTCGACAAAAAAGAAGAATTTAACTTCTTTTTGGTACGGAAGGGGTTTAGATAGTTGGTCATTTTAACAGCAAAGCGTTTAGATCATTTGTTATTTTCACAGCAATGCGTTTAGATAATTTGTCGTTATCATTGCAAAGCGTTTAAATAATTTGTAATTTTTATAGCAAGGCGTTTAGATAATTTGTCATTTTGACAGCAATACATTTAGATAATGTGTCAGTTTCTTAGCAAGGCGTTGAGATAATTTGTCTTTTTGACAGCAATACGTTTAGATAATGTGTCAGTTTCTTAGCAAGGCGTTGAGATAATTTGTCTTTTTGACAGCAATACGTTTAGATAATGTGTCAGTTTCTTAGCAAGGCCTTTAGGTCATTTCTCTTTTCTGGCAGCATTGCCTGCCTGAATGTGTGCGGCAACTTTTCTCTGACCAATTCATGGTGTATAATTCATTCAAAGCGAATGCTTTAATGTAATAGGAAAAGAGGGACAGAGAGAGAGAAGAATCTGGATGGGTTGACATCATGGCATGGAAGTTCATCGACGTCCGACGGAGAGCACACAAGACTGTAGGTTGTAAATACACATGACTCCAATGCCACACGGCTTAGACAATAACAAGAAGAATCTGTTACAATTAATACACATCCTCTATTAAATAGTCAATAACTATTTGGTAAATACATACATTTGATTTCGAATGTAATAAATTGGGGGGAAAAAGGGGGGGGGGGGAGAGAGAGAGAACTGGGTGTATCCCAATTATAGCCCAAATGGGTGTTTCCCAGAATATCATTGTTTTCATTGTTAATGATTTTTGGGTAACCAGACCAACATTTTGACATTTCAGCGTGAATCTTCTTCTTCTTCCTCCGGTTTATTGGTTGTAAACTCTACCAGAGAGTTCTGGTTGTTCGTCCACTTCTAGACGTTAATCTTGTGTCAGACCTTGAGTTTTCCCTGCACAACCATTTTACAGATCTGGCTAAGCAGATCGTTGGTTCCTTGTACTTTAGGCAAATGCACTCTGACGTCGAAGGAAACACTCCTGATAAGCTGAATTTCACCACATACTTGTTGTGGACAGTGGGTCTATCCCCCACACCCATCTATCCCTCCACTCTTCCCAACCCAACCCACCCACCCCAATCTATCCCTCCACCCACCCACCCCAGTCTTGGGTCATGGTACTTCCACATGACTGACTGACTTTCTACCCCACCAGAACATCACACAAGCGATAAACACCCGATGACACAATATGACACCATGTGGATGAGGATCACCGTGGATAGAGGTCACAGAAACCGCGTTTTAGCCATAAGGCCATATTTATGGCCCGGCTATATTGCTGCCCCTGGCAAGAGCCAAAGTGGGGCTTCAATTAACGAAAAATATCATCCTAAAAAGGACTGTAAATGTACGTAATAATTGCCACACGATGATGTTTCAGAAGACATTTAGCAAGCAGAAATTTGAGTATCTCAACAATATAGAGGAAATAGACATGCAGGGTAGTCCGACAGTTTGGCAGTGCACATATCTGTTGATTGTAAGGCGCTAGACAAGTAGACAGCCATTTTGGCTGCTCATTAGGATGCGAACAGGCAGGCAGCGGGATACAGGCGCACAGGAAGACAGGCAGGTAAATATTATTTACGTAAATTAAGGGATAATTTCCCTTCTTCTTACCTCCCCCTTTTGTCATTCACTTACCGGAAGTTAAACATTTCACGTTTATTTTTTTTCTTCCATGATAAATGTTGAAAGCTAGAAGGACGGATAGGCAGGGAAGATGGGGAGAAGATGCTGGTAAAGTGTGGAGCAACAAATCAGAGTTAAGCTATTATTCAGTGACAATCAACAGGAAGTTTCCGGGCTAAATGTGTCATTAGAGATGTTCATCTAAGGGAGGTAATAACAACCCACCTATACGTGTGTTGTAATGTGCTTCCCACGAATGTGTCCCTAAAGATCGCATGAATCATGTATGAACGAATGGATGAATCAGATCTGAACGATTTTGCATGTAGCATGCCTTTGAAGGACTATCTTTAACAAGTTTGTACGTAACACGTCTCTGAAGGAATCTGTCCTCAACATGTTTGTATGTAACACGTCTCTGAAGGAATCTGTCCTCAACATGTTTGTATGTAACCCGTCTCTGAAGGAATCTGTCCTCAACATGTTTGTATGTAACACGTCTCTGAAGGAATCTGTCCTCAACATATTTGTATGTAACACGTCTCTGAAGGAATCTGTCCTCAACATATTTGTATGTAACACGTCTCTGAAGGAATCTGTCCTCAACATGTTTGTATGTAACACGTCTCTGAAGGAATCTGTCCTCAACATATTTGTATGTAACACATCTCTGAAGGAATCTGTCCTCAACATGTTTGTATGTAACACGTCCCTGAAGGAATCTGTCCTCAACATGTTTGTATGTAACACGACTCTGAAGGAATCTGTCCTCAACATGTTGGTATGTAAAACGTCTCTGAAGGAATCTGTCCTCAACATGTTTGTACGTAACACGTCTCTGAAGGAATCTGTCCTCAACATGTTTGTATGTAACCCGCCTCTGAAGGAATCTGTCCTCAACATGTTTGTATGTAACACGTCTCTGAAGGAATCTGTCCTCAACATATTTGTATGTACCACGTCTCTGAAGGAATCTGTCCTCAACATGTTTGTACGTAACACGTCTCTGAAGGAATCTGTCCTCAACATGTTTATATGTAACCCGTCTCTGAAGGAATCTGTCCTCAACATGTTTGTATGTAACACGTCTCTGAAGGAATTTATCCTCAATATGTTTGTATGTAACACGTCTCTGAAGGAATATGTCCTCAACATGTTTGTATGAAACACGTCTCTAAAGGAATCTGTCCTCAACATGTTTGTATGTAACACGTCTCTAAAGGAATCTGTCCTCAACATGTTTGTATGTAACACGTCTCTGAAGGAATTTATCCTCAACATGTTTGTATGTAACACGTCTCTGAAGGAATCTGTCCTCAACATGTTTGTATGTAACACGTCTCTGAAGGAATCTGTCCTCAACATGTTTGTATGTAACCCGTCTCTGAGGAATGTTATCCTCTCTGACATGTATTTGTATGTAACACGTCTCTGAAGGAATCTGTCCTCAACATGTTTGTATGTAACACGTCTCTAAAGGAATCTGTCCTCAACATGTTTGTATGTAACACGTCTCTGAAAGAATCTGTCCTCAACATGTTTGCATGTAACACAAGAATCTGTTCAACAAGTTTGTACGTAACACGTCTCTGAAGGAATCTGTCCTCAACATCTGTTTGTTTTGTGTGTAACCCGTCTCTGAAGGAATCTGTCCTCAACATATTTGTATGTAAACACTGTCCTCTGTATGTAACACGAATCTGTCCTCAACATGTTTGTATGTAACCCGTCTCTGAAAGAATCTGTCCTCAACATGTTTTTATGAACACGTCTCTGAAGGTCTCTAAATGTTTGTATGTAAGGAGCCTAACCCACCTTCCTCAATATTTTCTGTACCCGTCTTGAAAGAATACTGTCCTCAACATGGGGGGTGCGCTGAAGCACCCTAAACCCCCCCCCCCATATTTTCTGTATTTACTGCTGGGGTGCGCTGAAGCACCCACCCCCCCCCCTCCCTCATATTTTGGTGTGGTGAGGAGGGTGAGCTTGGTAGGGTGGGGGGGGGGGGGAGTATGGAAAGGAAGGGGGAGAGGGGAGCTTGTGCCAGCCCCATGTTTGTTTAATTTAGTTCCCTCATCCAAAAAAATTGTGTCCAGAAAATTTTGTAAGTAGATAAGGCCCATCCCAATGCTTTTTTCGTGCCGCTTCTATACATTGTTATAAGGACTATTATCTGATTAGTTGGGGACCAAGGGGCTAATGCCTCTGCCTAACGGCGCCCCTGACCCTTTATCTCCTTGGCTGAAGGTCAAGATTTAGGCACATGTCAAAATCAATTTTAAAAAAAAAAAAAAGCAAAACGGGTCCCAACCACAAACCACCAAAGAAATCCTGCGTCACTCAGCGTAACGCAAGCGCTACTTGGCCTAAATTTTAGTCCTTGTCTCTCAGTTTTTCGTTTTGAAATTATAAAATCACAAATATTTGATACATTACCTCCGAGGAATAAATAAGCGATTTGATTTCCTGCAACCTCGAGTGACAATGTCACGCATCAATTCTGATGACGTCAATTGACTTTTGGGGCCAGTTGGTTGTTCAGATTTGCCGTTGTCTTGAGAACGAAGGCAATGAGAGTTTAAAGCGCTTTCTGTCTGTATTTGTGTATACGGAGTATTTTATTTGTTTTATTCTTCCTGTTGATTTTTTTTTCTATTGGTTTTTTCTTCATGTGTTTCCACATCCTGCCATGCCAGATTGAGTTCTCATAATAAGGTTATATTCGGTTTTGTTATGCATGCTTTTTGCTAGTTAAAATTGTGCAAGCTAGGATTTCTTCTCGTTCGTCGGCTATAAACTCCTTCGGAAAGATCTGGCTGTTCGTCCACCTCCGGAATTTAGTCTTGCTCCATAAACTGAGTGTTGCGTGCACATCTGTTACACATTCTGGCTTATTTGTATGCAGACTTTTGGTTCCTTGCCTATCAGGCAGATGCCGATGATATTCTCAACATACTTCTCTGTCTATAATGTTCTCAACATATTTCTCTGTCTATAATGTTCTCAACATATTTCTCTGTCTATAATGTTCTCAACATATTTCTCTGTCTATAATGTTCTCAACGTACTTCTCTGTCTATAATGTTCTCAACATATTTCTCTGTCTATAATGTTCTTAACATACTTCTCTGTCTATAATGTTCTCAACGTACTTCTCTGTCTATAATGTTCTCAACATACTTCTCTGTCTAGAATTTTCTCAACATACTTCTCTGTCTAGAATTTTCTCAACATACTTCTCTGTCTAGAATTTTCTCAACATACTTCTCTGTCTATAATGTTCTCAACATACTTCTCTGTCTATAATGTTCTCAACATATTTCTCTGTCTAGAATTTTCTCAACATACTTCTATGTCTAGAATTTTCTCAACATACGTTCTATCTATAATGTTCTCAACATACTTCTCTGTCTATAATGTTCTCAACATACTTCTATGTCTATAATTTTCTCAACATACTTCTCTGTCTATAATGTTCTCAACATACTTCTCTGTCTATAATGTTCTCAACATACTTCTCTGTCTATAATGTTCTCAACATACTTCTCTATCTATAATGTTCTCAACATACTTCTCTGTCTATAATGTTCTCAACATACGTTCTATCTATAATGTTCTCAACATACTTCTCTGTCTATAATGTTCTCAACATACTTCTCTGTCTATAATGTTCTCAACATACTTTTCTGTCTATAATGTTCTCAACATACTCCTCTGTCTAAAATGTTCTCAACATACTTCTCTGTCTATAATGTTCTCAACATACTTCTCTGTCTATAATGTTCTCAACATACTTCTCTGTCTATAATGTTCTCAACATACTCCTCTGTCTATAATGTTCTCAACATACTTCTCCATCTATAATGTTCTCAACATACGTTCTCTGTCTATAATGTTCATAACATACTCCTCTGTCTATAATGTTCTCAACATACTCCTCTGTCTATAATGTTCTCAACATACTCCTCTGTCTATAATGTTCTCAACATACTTCTCTGTCTAGAATTTTCTCAACATACTTCTATGTCTAGAATTTTCTCAACATACTTCTATATAATGTTCTCAACATACTTCTCTGTCTATAATGTTCTCAACATGCTTCTATGTCTATAATTTTCTCAACATTCTTCTATGTCTATAATTTTCTCAACATACTTCTATGTCTATAATTTTCTCAACATACTTCTATGTCTATAATTTTCTCAACATACTTCTGTATCTATAATTTTCTCAACATACTTCTATGTCTATTATTTTCTCAACATACTTCTATTTCTTTTTTTTTCTCAACGTACTTCTATGTCTATAATTTTCTCAACATACTTCTATGTCTATAATTTTCTCAACATACTTCTATGTCTATAACGTTCTTAACATACTTCTATGTCTATTATTTTCTCAACATACTTCTGGGTCTATGATTTGTTTCAACTTACTTCAATCTTTTATATTCTGTATATACTTCTCTGCCAATAATAATCTCATCGGTCTTTCCTGTTTGCATAGGTAAAGAATATAAGTGATAGATACAGAAAAAAAAAAAATGCGAGAGGAAAGGAGAGAGAATGAAAGGACTGGAGAGTGAGAACTATTGACAAAAAGCTCTATATAAATAAACACACACATACACACACACACACCCCCCCCCCCCACACTAACATACACACACACACACACAGTTCGAACAAACCAACCAATTTGTTAGGCATGCAGTCAATCTTACATTTAGCCATCTCATACGCTGATCTTAGACAAATTAAGTTTATTTTATATATCAAGCATTCTATGTTCAAATATGAAAATTCGTAAGGTAAAAATACAAATGCATGAAAAGCACATGCATACATTCAAATATATATTCAAAAGAGTGATTGAGAGAGAGAGAGAGAGAGAGAGAGAGAGAGAGAGAGAGAGAGAGAGAGAGGGGGGGGGGGGTAAAGGCTAGAAGGGACAAAACAGAAGAGGAAAAGGGGAAGAAGGTTGAGGGGGGGGGGGGGCAGGGGGCTGGCGACATAGTTGAAAGCCCGCGACTACGTCAGAGCAGACACTGACAGAGCCCCATAAAGAATTGAATAAAATTAAATACTCTTAAATCACCCGAGAGAGAGAGAGAGAGAGAGAGAGAGAGAGAGAGAGAGAGAGGGGGGGGGGTAAAGGCTAGAAGGGACAAACAGAAGAGGAAAAGGGGAAGAAGGTTGAGGGGGGGGGGCAGGGGGCTGGCGACATAGTTGAAAGCCCGCGACTACGTCAGAGCAGACACTGACAGAGCCCCATAAAGAATTGAATAAAATTAAATACTCTTAAATCACCCGACTTCTCACAAGTGACAGCACAGAACTACGATACTTGCAACCAACATCAAGGATCGACAACTACGGCAGACAATAATTGCTTTTACTGAAGTCATCAGGTCAGTTAACACCATCTAACATTGCTTAATACAAGATGTCACACACGCGCGCGCGCGCGCACATACATCGCACACGCAACACCACTTAACAGACCTGGGAGTTATCGATGCGTTTCCTACAATGAATTGTTTTCCAATATTGTGAAAGTGGGTGAATACGATACTCCAAGGAAGAAATCGCTGGCTGATGTATTACAGTTAAAGGTGCGGCATGTTTGTGTGGGCTTTTGTGTAGGCATTTGCATTACTTGAGTGTGTGTGTGTGTGTGTGTGTGTGTGTGTGTGTGTTAGATGTCTGTTTTTCTGTATCTCTAGTTATTGTTTTGTTTGTCTGCCCTTCTGATTCCGCATCTGTCTGTTATTCTGACAGCTTGTTTGTCTGACTGTTTCCCTGCCTGCTTGTCTGTCTGTCTTAGTCTTTGGATGACTGCCTGCTTGCTTATCTGGCAATATTTCTGTCTGTTGGACTACATGTCTGTATGCCGGTCTGCCTGTGTGCTTTGGTGATTGTCTGATTACCTGTGTGTCAATCTGTCCGCCTGTCGGTCTGCCTATCTGATTGTTTTTGAATGACTGTTTGATTGACTATCTATCTGCCTGTCTGTCCTTTTGCCTTTCTGTCTGCCTGCATGTCATACTGTGTGACTGTAGCTTTTCTGCCCATCTATCTGTCTGTCTGTCTGTCTGTCTGTAGAGAACATTTCGTTGTTTGTAATTAGGACTAAGATATTGTGAAAAATTGTTTTAAAATTATTGTTAACTATGAAATGATGTACCAATGAATATCTGTATGCAAGGAGTGGGCTGGACGGGCAGAACGTTAACGGGCCTGCGTGCCTAATTCTTACCCCTTTGAAAAAAAAAAGTTTGTTCATTCGTTCATTCGTTCGTTCTGTCTGCTTGCCTGTCTTTGATGACTATATATTTCAGTAGTATGTGGACGCAACAACTTCTTCCCCTTGTTGTAATCCTTGTCCAGTGACGTTAGTATTCATACCTACCCACAACCTTTTGTCTCGCATACTTTCGATCAGTTCTGACACAGATTCTCATCTACGCCATGACCTCAAAATGTCCAGCATCTGCTCTCTTGGTCTCCCCCTGCCTCTTCCCGTCTACAGATGTTTCCCAACACATGTTCTAAATGTCATGAGATTTTAGATTTTCACATTCTTATGTGGGCACTCTGTTAGCTTCTGGTGTCAATTTCTTTAATTCATCTTTCATTCTGTCTTTTTTACTGATTTGATCTGTCAAGAGTATTCTCAATATTCCTCTAAAAGTAAACTTCCGTCGCTTCCAGAGAATTGTACCCTAATTGTCCATGATTTATTTCCATATATTAGGGTATGATTTATATAGCTTTTTGGAGATTGTCTTTCTCGTCTCAACTAAAAAAAAAAAGATTGTATAGAATATTATATATAGACAATAGCTGTGTTTGGCATATTAGCTGCCAATGTGTGGCAGAGTTAGGGTATCTTACTAATTGATATTCATTTCATTCATTGTCTGACTGTGCTTTTACATGTCACATAGGTCTCACAGTCTATTCCTCTGTTGCCCTACTGTACCATTGCGTGTCACATTGTGTAAGCGTGTGATGACGAATACCTTGATTAGTGTTGATTTTCAAATGCGAAGAAACCTGGCCACTGTGTATAAAAAATGCCAGCTCACTCAAAATCGGTCTCATTTTGGATTCCGGACTGAACACAGGCGCTCGAGAGGCAGGCTACTTTGTTCAGCCAGCGGCTCATGCACGATACAGGCGCTCAGCAGCATGTGTTCGAGCGATTGCTCGGGGATGGCCGGTTGCCTGGTTGATTTCATGATGGTGGTACGTTCTGTAGTAAGCTCTGAATTTGTATCTAGTAGTTAAACTGTGTGATTAGATGTATTTGTCTGTGTACTCGCTTGAAGATAGTTTGATTGCAGGTCTCTATAAGTGATTTACTGGTCTTGTGACATATTTGAGCTTGACTGTCGTGTTAATATGTTTCGGTTTAGCAATTGTTACGGTTGTTTTTCTGAACGTATGCGTTCATTATCATATTTCCCTGTTAGCTGGAGATGATTAGCACTTTAAATTGTGGTCGAGTACGTTGGTTGTTAATGCATTTTTTGTGAAGTATACGTTAATTTTATGTTCAGTTCAGTAAAATAAAGAGCTGTTAAATGTGATGATTGTAGTTCCAATTGTTTGATTAAAGTTAGGGCTGGCATTTACTGGCGTCTAGTTTTTCTGTTACCGCTATTTAGAATGTATTCAAAAGATCTCATGTCTGGGCTGAATATTCCTGTTTCTAGTCCCCGCCCAACGAACTCTTTTTCTTTGTTTTTCTTGTACTTAGGGCCTTTCGCTTCTAGTACATAGGGCTATTCATCGTCTTACCGTGCCGTTATATGTAACATAGAGTTCACAGGTACTCCTGTCAAATCCGGACGAAGACTAAAAAGCCTTGGACGACTTAGTCAGAGTTCTCTCCCTTGGCCGCACTGCGAACAGTGATCGGAAAAGCCAACGAAACAAAGAAGACAGTCACGTCGACATCAGGGCTGCCAATGCTTGGTTGTTTCCCCCAGATCTGGGTTGTTTTTTTTTCAACGCTGCAGGACAAATCTGGGTTTTATTGGTGTGTTGTGTTTGTTGGTTTTTGCCGATTTGTATGCTTTAATGATCGATAAATTTGCGTGGTTAGGGGTAGGGGTTAGGGCTAGGGAGTAGGATTAGGATTAGGGTTAGCGGTAGGGTTAAGTTTAGTGTTAGATTTGACAATTTTGACGCCGGAGTTCCCTATAATCGCGCACAGTCCCATACACACACAAACAATCGAGGGCCTCTGGATGCTGGTCAAACGCACATTTCGCCAACGATTGGGGGCACCAGCTGCACGCTATTGGCGTCATATTTGGCAGAGTTTCAGTGGCGCCACTCCCACAAACATCAGATTGTCGGCCAGTATTTCGAAATCCTACGTCAAAATTTTCACATCTAACCCTAACCCTACCCCTAACCCCAACCCTAACCATAACCCTAACCCTAACTCTACCCCTAACCCTACCCCTAACCCTAACCCTAATCCTACGTCAAAATTTTCACATCTAACCCTAACCCTAACCCTACCCCTAACCCTACCCCTAACCCCAACCCTAACCCTAACCCTAACCCTAACCCTAACCCTACCCCTAACCCTAACCCTAACACTAACCCTACCCCTAACCCTAACCCTAACCCTAACCCTACCCCTAACCCTAACCTTACCCCTAACTCTAAACCCTAACCCTAACCCTTCCCCTAACTCTAACCCTACCCCTAACTCTAACCCTACCCCTAACTCAAACCCAAACACTACGCATCCCTACACGCAACCGTATGATGACTACGCATCCCTTCACGATGCCTCACGCAACCATACGCAGCCCTACACGCAACCGTATGATGATAGGTAAGTGTGTCGTTTGTTTCGTTGGCTTTTCCGATCACTGTTCGCAGTGCGGCCAAGGGAGAGAACTCTGACTGTCGTCCAAGGCTTTTTATTCCTCGTCCGGATTTGACAGGAGAGCCGAGTTCACAGTCTAGCTCTCCGTTGTCCTACTGTGGGAAGTGGCAAAGAGAGACCGAGAGAAAGATGCTGGATATTCTGACATAATGGAAGAGACAATCTGTCCTAGAATTGACTGAAAGTACACGAGACGTGCATTGTTGCACACGTACAAAATCAGTTGGCAGTTGGAAATCGAAAAGAGTAGCCTAACGGTGCTTCTTCTTCTTCTTCTTCTTCTTCTTCTTCTTCTTCTTCTTCTTCTTCTTCTTCTTCTTCTTCTTCTTCTTCTTCTTTTTCTTCTTCTTCTTCACTTCCTCTTTTACCGCTGTGGGTGTCGAGGGAGATATAAGGTTCTGTTTCTAGCTCTTCTGGCTGCCTCGACCATAGGCACATCGTGCTGTTGTAGAGTTTCTCTGATGTTATCCTTCCATGTTGTTCTTGGTCTACCTCGTGCTCTTCGTCCTTCTTCTCTTTCCATGTATGCTTTGTATGGTATGGTGTCACAAGGCATTTTCTCTAAGTGGGCAAACCATTTCACTTGCTGTCTTTCTATGTAATCCAGAATTGGTTCTGTGCCGACTTGTTCTCTTATGATCTAATTCCTGATCTTATCTCTTTTGGTCACTCCTACAGCCCTTCTCAGACATCTCATTTCCGTGGTTACTAATTCTACTAACGGTGCTGCCCGGACAAAATTTGTAGTTAAAAATCTACGCAAAATATTTCAGGTTCCTCGCCCGTGCTACAGAGCCTGTGCACTGTGCTGAGCTTCTTCAAACTCAGACTTGAGTTAGAAGAAAAACGGAGCACTTATGGGTTACTACCCGTGTGCCATGATATTAATCCGTTGTTCAAACTTCTAACTTCTACACTCAAGAGGTGGAAATCTAGGCAGTAAATAGGAAGAAGATGGAGCTGGTATAGACTGCCTTGTGAAACTTTAGCAAGGTCAGCTCTTCAATGGACGGCAGATGGGAAAAGCAAACGGGAACGATCCAAGGAGACCTGGAGAAGAACAATAGAAAGGGAAATCAAGGAGTGTAAACTTCTTCTTCTTCTTCTTCTTCTTTGCGTTCACCAGCTGTAAACTCTGGCGGAAGGTTCTGGTTGCTCGTCCACTACTGAACTGCAGTCCTGCTCCAGAACCTGAGTGTTGCGTGTGCATCAGTTTTACAGATCTCATTCTCTTGAATACAGACTGTCGGTTCCTTGACTCTCCGGCAGATGCACTCCGACTTCAGAGGAAGCTCCCCAATTAGTCGACTCTTACGACATGCTTTTGGGGAGGCAGTGGGTCTATTCTTGTTTTCCCCACAATGGGGCCCCGGAACCCACACGGGGAGGAGTGTAAACTGACAAGGAATACCCAGGACAGAGATGCAGCAGACGGGCAGCAACGGAGATCAGTTGTGGGTGCCTTATGTGTCAACGATTACATGAACAGGATACGGGTACTTACATATACCATTGCTACTCTCATCTTACTAAAGCAAGTTACTATCATTCTCTGTCGCTCTCTATCTCTCTATTTTTCTTCTCCCTAACATACGCTCTCACTCACGAACTCTCTTTCCCACGCTCCCTCTCTCTTATAATCTGACTCACACACACTCTCTTTCATTCTCTTTCTAAAAAAAATCTCACTTTCTCATTCTATCATTCTCCCAATCTCCCTCTCATTTTCTCTCTCATTCACTCTCACCTTCTCTCCTTCTCATTCTCACTCTCATTCACTTTCTCTCATTCTCTCTCTTTCTCTCTCCCCATAGTTTCTCTCTTCCCTCCCCCACCCCACATCAACCCCCGGCTCATCCCTATTCTACCTGCCTCTATCCCTGTCCTCTCTATACAAAGGTCAACTGAATTAATCACCTGGCATGTAAAGGATGCAGAATGTGGGTCAACGACAAGCCATTCGTCCTCATTACCTTGCTGGCCTGTCAGGAGATGACTGTCATTGCTCCAGGAAGGGCAGAAATCCGACAGGAACGACAGACACCCGCGAGTATTTTTTCTGATAGACAGACATGGCATGGAAATAGAAAAAAAAGCAGACATAGACGCAGAGGGAAATATGAAGAGGAAATAATGGAAGGGGGTGGGGGGTAGAAATGTATGTAGAAAGAGACAGACCTGAAGAAGTGGAAGAAGGAAAATGCAACTTAGCTGGGGGATACACGGCTAAACAATCATAATATACAATCACGTAGACAGACATACATTTAAGTAGATAGAAAGCAGAGATACAGGCGGACAGACGGACATAACTGCAGTTACAGACAGACAGACAGACAGACATAACTGCAGTTACAGACAGACAGACAGACATAACTGCAGTTACAGACAGACAGACAGACATAACTGCAGTTACAGACATACAGACAAACATAACTGCAGTTACAGACAGACAGACAGACATAACTGCAGTTACAGACAGACATAACTGCAGTTACAGACAGACAGACAGACATAACTGCAGTTACAGACAGACAGACAGACATAACTGCAGTTACAGACAGACAGACAGACATAACTGCAGTTACAGACAGACGTAACTGCAGTTACAGACAGACAGACAGACAGACAGACAGACAGACAGACAGACAGACAGACAGACAGACAGTGTACAAATAAAGGAACGTTGTCCACCCTTTAAGGTGTATTGGGCATTTAGGGCTGGGTATATATTCTATAGATCTATCGGAACTCGTTATTACGTGGTCACCACCACGCCGGTCGCCTTTACTTTTCAGGACTTTACCTGATACCCATTTAAGGCCATGGCGACCTTAGAGCCAAGGTCATTCTTTGAAAAAGTCCATCTCCACCAGATCCTGAACCCATCACCTTTGGATCGACAGGCGAGAGTCTAGCCGCTACACCACAATGGCTCCATGAACATACGGTATGATGCGAAGATAATTCTTCTTCTTTCTTTTCTTTTGTCAAAATCTGCTTGTGCCGCTAGGCTTCGCAGTCTATCAGATGATCGGCAACCGAGCCAGGGCGCGCTCAGTCGTTTCATATGCCGTGATGTTATGAAGTCTCAAGTTGTCCGTGATTCCTTCAATCCATCTTTTTCTTGGTCTTCCCCTGCCTCTTGGTGTTTCGATTTTCATGTTGTATGCTCTTGATGCTGGCATCGTTGGTTCCATTCTCACTAGGTGACCAAACCATTTCATTCTTTGCTTCTCAATAAATTTAACGATGGGTATGGATAAGATAATTAGACTGCCTAAATAAAGTTTTTCTTCTTCTTCTTCTTCTTCTTCTTCTTCTTCTTCTTCTTCTTCTTCTTCTTCTTCTTCTTCTTCTTCTTCTTCTTCTTCTTTTTTATTTTTCCTCTTCTTCTTTTTCTTCATGTTCTTGTTCTTCTTCTTGTTCTTGTTCTTGTTCTTCTTCTACTTCTTCTTCTTCTTCCTCTTCTTTTTTCCTCTTTTTCTTCTTCTCTTCCATTTTGTACCTCAGCGGAGTGTCGGGGCGGGGAGATGTAATGTTCGTTGATGAGGTCTGTCAAGAGCACTAATAAGACTGATGTTCATTTCTGTAAGGCTGTCTTTTTATGCCCTCACTAAATATTTTCCGAGGTCTTCTACTCGCTCTATACCCGTTGTAACGTTTTAGTTTGGCTCGCTGTGGCAGATAGTACCAGGGCATTCTTGTTAGGTGTCCAAACCACTTCATTTTTTGTTCTTTATGACCTGTAAGACTGGTTTTATTCCTAGCATTTGTCTGATTTCATGATTTCGCATTCTGTCTTTCCTTCAAACTCCTGCACTTCTTCTAAGGCACTTCATTTCTGTTGTCACAATTTTACGTTCATTAGAGGATGTAACTGTCCACGTCTGGCACAACGTTTTACTGACTTTTAAACAAGAAAACAAATAGAGGATGGGGTATGCAAATCTTCAACTCATCATTGATTACCGCTGCACACTTAATTATTTGAACAACAAAGACACAAACAATAGTTTGCACAATTTATTGCCTGGCATTTGTCGATGTATCTTGTCAGGTGCATACTACAGTCTACAGTATTTGTGTTTTCGATATCTAAATTTACAACGGGGAAACATTCCTTCGAACACTTAGATATTATTTAGATACCTTCCTACATCATCAGTATCATCATCACCATCTGGTGCCAGGTCGACCATGATAGATGGTCATGATTCTTATTTTCACACAAGCAAGAATTTTGCAGCAGGTCTATATTCTTCTCTGCGTGTTCGTTCAAAATATGCAGGTTTTCCCCTTTGGCTTCAGTTTGCTCCTTTTCCATTAGTATAATAGTATTCCAGCTATAAGTAGGCTTATATATATATATATATATATATATATATATATATATATATATATATATATATATATATATATATAGAGAGAGAGAGAGAGAGAGAGAGAATCAAAGACATGGGTAGAAAGATAGAGAGAGACAGAAAGATTGTGTTAAAGAATGAGGGAGACTTTATAGAGAGAGTGAGATGGGGACGCAAAGATAGAAACAGAGAAATATAGACAGAGAGACGGAGGAACATAGACAAAGAGAGATAGAAATAGACAGAGCTGTGAAGACATCGACGGATAGACAGAGAGGTAAAGAGGGGCAGTGGCACAAAGAAATAGAGAGAAAGAGAGAGAGAGACAGAGGGACATAAATAAAGAGAGAAGGCAGGAACTAGAGACAAGGAAAAATAGTCAGATTAAGATAGGGAGAAGGCAGACATACAGAAGATATACAGATACAAAGAGATAGGGCTACAGAGAGAGAGAGAGAGAGAGAGAGAGAGAGAGAGAGAGAAACACGTGGACAGAGAGAAACAGCGAGAAGAGAAAGAAAGAAAGAAAGAAAACAGGAAGAAAGTAAGAATAAAAGAAAGAAAACAAGAAAGAAAGAAAGAAAGAAAGAAAGAAAGAAAGAAAGAAAGAAAGAAAGAAAGAAAGAAAGAAAGAAAGAAAGAAAGAAAGAAAGAAAGAAAGAAAGAAAGAAAGAAAGAAAGAAAGAAAGAAAGAAAGAAAGAAAGAAAGAAAGAAAGAAAGAAAGAAAGAAAGAAAGAAAGAAAGAAAGAAAGAAAGAAAGAAAGAAAGAAAGAAAGAAAGAAAGAAAGAAAGAGAGAAAGAAGAAAAGAAAAAAAGGAAAGAAAGAAAGAAAGGAGAAAGCGATGAGGAAAGGCGACAAACCAAACAATCTGTGTGCCTCTCCCCACAACTCTCCACCATCGATCAGCTTGCACGCGACATTAATCGATGATTACAACAACACCACTGGCACACATCGATGAGGAATTCCAGGTCGCTGGCAACTCCGACTGATAATTACCACAAACATTCTGCTCCAGATTCCCACAACATTGCCAACTGTCCACGCACATGCAACGTTTTCGGGCAACCAGCCGTCAAGGAGCGCTGTCCCTGATAAAACTGTGAGGGGAAGAGGGGATTGGGGGGGGGGGGGAGGGGTGGGTTGGGAGCGGCTCAGCATAAAAAAAAATTTAATCCTGGAAGGGACTTAACGAGCATGAGCTATGTTTAAATGCTTAGAAATAGTAGTAATAATTATTTTTAAAAAAAAAACCTAAAAATAATAATATTTTAAATAAAATTATCTGCATAAACATAAACTAAAAAAAAAAAAAAGATCGCTTCTATATATATATATATATGCTTCAGTATTGGTTGGGGTGCCACACATAGATTTCCTCACCACATTCTCCATCACACATAACCTCACCATATTCTCCAACACACATAGATTCCCTCACCGCATTTTCCACCACATATAGATTCCCTTAGCACATTATCCACCACACATAGATTCCCTCACCACATTCTCCACCACACATAAATTCCTTCACCACATTCCCCACCACACATAAATTCCCTCACCACATTCTTCGCAACACATAGATTCCCTCACCACATTCTTTGCAACACATAGATTCCCTCACCACATTCTTTGCAACACATAGATTCCCTCACCACATTCTTCGCAACACATAGATTCCCTCACCACATTCTTTGCAACACATAGATTCCCTCACCACATTCTTTGCAACACATAGATTCCCTCACCACATTCTTCGCAACACATAGATTCCCTCACCACATTCTTTGCAACACATAGATTCCCTCACCACATTCTTTGCAACACATAGATTCCCTCACCACATTCTTCGCAACACATAGATTCCCTCACCACATTCTTTGCAACACATAGATTCCCTCACCACATTCTTCGCAACACATAGATTCCCTCACCACATTCTTTGCAACACATAGATTCCCTCACCACATTCTTTGCAACACATAGATTCCCTCACCACATTCTTCGCAACACATAGATTCCCTCACCACATTCTTTGCAACACATAGATTCCCTCACCACATTCTTTGCAACACATAGATTCCCTCACCACATTCTTTGCAACACATAGATTCCTTCACCACATTCTCCACCACACAGATGTGTTGCTTGTGAGCTTTTGTTTACACATTTCACACACACACACACACACACACACACACACACACACACACACACACACACACACACACGCACATTAATTTTCCATTGAGCACACCATAATAATAATAATAATCATCATTATTAATATTATTATTATTAAACATCTAAACAAGGCTTGAGCTCTTGTAGGCCCCAGTCCACGCATTTTTTAGGGTCAAGGTCACACGGCTTGTTTAAACACAATAATAATTTTTTAAAAAGAGGGGGGGGGGGGGGACAGACCAAAAATACTTATCAATCAACAAAGAACTCGCACGATTAGTCAGAGGACGCTGGGGTTCATATTGAGGAAAGGATCTAAGCACCTATGGGCTTGTCCGGAGTGCAGTGACCATATCTTAACTAACTAACTAACTAACTAACTAACTAACTAACTAACTAACTAACTAACTAACTAACTAACTAACTGACTGACTGACTGACTGACTGACTGACTGACTGACTGACTGACTGACTGACTAATAATAATAAGAAAGAAATTACCTTTCCCACCTATTCAGGCGTATTGGTCATATAGGGTTAGTAAAAAGTGAGAAAAAAAAGTTAAGGACCGTTTAGGCGTATAGGGCATATAGGGCTAGACCTATATTTTTATAGACCAATCGGCACAAGATGGGTGATGTGGTGGTCAGCGACCTTCCGATCCGCAGCGAGCGTCTTGCCGCTCAGCCACGGTGACTCCCCATTTGGGGTTAGACCTATATTTTATTAGACCAGTCGGTACTCTAATGATGTGACCAACATCACGCAGAACTCCTTTACTTCCCATGATTTCACCTCGTAACAATTTAAGGCTGGATAAACAAGAGAGCCAAAGTCATTCTCGAAACAAGTCCACCTCTGTCAGGACTCAAACCCACGACCTTTAGTTTCCTCAGGCGAGCGTTTAGCCGCTACACCATGATGGCTGTAACTAGTAATTATTATTATTGTGCTGTTAGACAAGACATGAGGCTCTCACCAGGTTCCCAAAAAATTATGGGGGTCCCGAGGCCCTATTTTTTATGAGACGGCACGCCCGCGGGCAATGAGCTCCCGTATGTTTATGTAACGGAGAAGGAGATGGGAACCTTTGCCCCCAAGTTCTGGCTCCCCTGAAACCATCGAGACCATACAACGTCAGAGAGACGCGTGATTAGCACATTGAATGTTGACATACCCTAATTATTGTTATCACTTTTAGCTTGTCAGTTGTATTGCTGTCATAATAATTGGAGTTTCTACAGTCAAACCGGGATATCGCCTTATGGATTTAATCAGTCTGATAACTGGTTTGCTGAGGTGACATGGTCGCTATCGATTTACGTACGGTACTTGGATATTCTAGACTCTTCCGCTATTAATAATACGTTTGTTAACGTGAGGAAAAGCGACAACTACCAGGTTATATCGATACCAGAGGCGGACATGAGTGCTTTGCAAGTGAGGAAATGTCATTTTGAAGTGGACACTCACGCGGAAATCGCGTGTTTCAATCGTTGAATTTAATAATCGCCTTTAAAAAGAAAAGTAGCCTGTATTATCCTCAAGACGCTAAACATTAGCAAATGTTATTTCGTTTCGTAGAATAATAGTTCGTATTTCATAGAAACTAAAAACGATGAAATATAGAGCTTCTGAAGAAGCTTTGCTGAAGTAGCGAACGAGCAAACTTTACTTAAAAGGGTCACAAATTGGGCACGCAGGCCCACCTTACATTCCACACGTTCAAACGCTCATCTTTCACACGCCGGTTATGAGTTATGAGTTGGATTATCTTCACAACACTCCGGATACATATATAGGTGCTCAGATTCCCTCTTTCAAAATATTCATCAGTGTCGCGCGGTTGATAGTGCCAGTCCTATGCTGGTTGACAAGACTTCGGGTGCGTCCTGTATGCTATTCATGCTTGACCCTGCGTATCTTTACTCCCAATTCTCGTATCCTTAGCAGTGATGTGGACACGTTGCTTCCAAAATCCCCTGAACATCCTATCTCTCTAAAGGCAATGACAATTTCTGCGTGATCCATGGGTCGGTCATCTTCAATTAATGCAGCACCTGCCAGTCTATCAGCTCTTTTATTACCAACAACACCCTCCTTCAAATGTACATGCAAATACACACACACACACACACACACACACACACACACACACACACACACGAGTAAAGAGAAGGACAGGAAGGGGGAAAAAAGACAAGTGAAATAAACTGGATTTACTAAAAGACAAACGATAACTAAACAAAAGGAAAAGGTTAATGTCGAACAAGCAAGAGGTCGACACCTGTACAAGTGAGAGGATAAACTCATGAGATCGACCAACAGCAATCTCACAGACTGAACAGTCAGGGCAAAAACTAAGAGTCGGTTTGAGATCTGTTGCAGCAGCACTTCAGTCTGGTCATGGCACTGGAATGTGAGAATTCACTTGGGAGCTGCACAAAAAAAGTACATATGTATTATGACAAGTGATCATGGTGATTTCACGTCGTGGCTGGAAAAGAACGTACACATGTATTATGACAAGTGATCATGGTGATTTCACGTCGTGGCTGGAAAAGAACGTACACATGTATTATGACAAGTGATCATGGTGATTTCACGTCGTGGCTGGAAAAGAACGTACACATGTATTATGACAAGTGATCATGGTGATTTCACGTCGTGGCTGGAAAAGAACGTACACATGTATTATGACAAGTGATCATGGTGATTTCACGTCGTGGCTGGAAAAGAACGTACACATGTATTATGACAAGTGATCATGGTGATTTCACGTCGTGGCTGGAAAAGAACGTACACATGTATTATGACAAGTGATCATGGTGATTTCACGTCGTGGCTGGAAAAGAACGTACACATGTATTATGACAAGTGATCATGGTGATTTCACGTCGTGGCTGGAAAAGAACGAACACATGTATTATGACAAGTGATCATGGTGATTTCACGTCGTGGCTGGAAAAGAACGAACACATGTATTATGACAAGTGATCATGGTGATTTCACGTCGTGGCTGGAAAAGAACGAACACATGTATTATGACAAGTGATCATGGTGATTTCACGTCGTGGCTGGAAAAGAACGAACACATGTATTATGACAAGTGCAATTGAAGAGTGAGGTGCTGAAAGAAGGAACTTTATTTGTAACGGGTCAAAAGATGGGCCTACAGTTTGCACCTTTCCGCCTGTTAAGACACAACTGTTCAATTGAGCTGTATTCAGGCATGGGGGGTACGGGGGTTGGGGTGGGTGGGGGGGGGGTTGCGGCATAGCCAATGATGAAACCAGTTAGGACTGCGGGTGATTTTGCCCTTTTCTATAGCACAAGCCAGGGCAGTAGTGTAGACATCACGTGTTGCCTGTAGATCATGATGCCTCTCTGGACTTACTTTGGTAACTCTGAAGGGAAGCTTAGACCAATACATTAGCAACAAAACACGCTGTGGAAGCTGCTGGATCAGAAGTGCCGTGCTCTGTCCATCCGCCTCTCGGAACTTTCCTTCCTAGACCAACTGCCAACTAAAGCTAAATGCCTGGTCTGTTCTGCTAAAACGTTACGTTTTCAAGGTGTATGTCCTCGTTTCAATTCGAGGCTAGCATCCTCACCATGTTAATCCTCCCCCCCCCCCCCCCATGTTATAAACTTGGATTTAATAATTTAAAGCCAAGATATCGACTTTTCTTTATTTAGTGTCTTTTCCGTCAGCAGATCCACACAATATTGTTCATATACAGGTGTGTTTTCCGGGGCTCCAGCTATAAATATTTTGAAGAACACTGCACTTGTAATAAACTCTGGTTGGTGAGGTATTGATCATCATCTATTAAAGTATTTTGTGTCTATTATGGTAGTAGCATATCTGTATAAACCAATGGGCACGTAGAAGTGTCAACGCAACCCCTGCTGCCTTTATCTCCCAGAAAGCAAAATGAACAAACACACACATACACATAAAAGCACACACACACACAAAAACACAAACAAGTACACGCATTCACAGAAAAAACACATACTAGCGCCAGCAGGCACACAAACACACAATCACACACACACTTACATCCACTAAGGCAGAAAACTTGATGTGAATTATATGTTATCGATACATAACCAGGTCTACGTGAACACTTCAAGAACTAACAGATGTCATTTGAGTCTTGCAGCACCGTTGCCGGTAAGCTCTCTCTCTCTCTCTCTCTCTCTCTCTCTCTCTCTCTCTCTCTCTCTCTCTCTCTCTTTTCTCTACCCCACCGAATGTGACCACACTGAGTAGGTGTTGAGCAAGTGACCCCAGCACGTTCCTCTGAGTGAGTTATTTCTTTCTATAAGGAGGTTTGTATAGTCCTACCCCTGTGTGTGCGTGTGTTTAGATAAATTCCATTTATTTTTACTGTATTAATACTTTAATTTGCTGCCTCTACAGGAATGTCTGTTAATAGGCACTGGGTTAGTTCTGGTTGACTGTCTGCCAATGGGGATTCATACAGGGATTATGTGTGTTTAACTTAGCGAAGTTTTTTTTTAAATGTTATAGTGGTGTTTCAACAACAAACTGGAATACAATGGATCTGGAACAAGACGTAGAGGCCCATCAGTACTAAGATAGGCACAGGGCTCATTTCTGTAACAAAACACGCAGGTGCGATCGCCAGCTCAAAGACACACCAAGGGAATGGGCCCTCAGGACACTTACTGGTGTGTTAGGGAGGGCACCTCATTGGGCCTAGGTCTTCTTTCAGTGCCACATAGTGACCATTGTAATTTTAACAATATTAATCATAATAATAATAACAACAACAAGGTAATAGTAATAATCATCATCATAAAACAACAATAACCCCCCCCCCCTCCCCCTAAAAAAAAATAACAATAATTATAGTAATAATAGAAATAGTGCATCTGAAAATAAACTAAAAAGAACGTGCAGCTGAGCATAGTTAGAAATGTAGAATTGAGTACACGGCTGTTAATGGTTGTAGCTGCAGCTGTGATGTGTGATGCATTCAGCCGTTGCTGAAATATCTCCACACTTGGAATTTAAAGTTGCCACACAAAGACATTCTAGAGACACAAACTGTGTCTCATACAATCGATCCATCTTTGTTTGAACTGTAGCAGACTCCGAGCTCAGATAAATAAGTCTGATTAATGATTTTTCTAACGGAGGAAAACAGAGCATATTATGAAATATCGTTTAAAAACAAAACTTTGATGTTTACTCCGGAACAATAGATGGCAGATTTAAAACAAAGAGACTGGTAATCAAAGAGGTGCTCAAAGAAATAACCAAGTTAAATATTTTCAGTTACATTATTATTTCAGATGTACACATGCCAGTGAAATTTGGAGACTGGTTAAAGGCATTGAATGAAAGACAGAGTTACGAATGCCCATATTTGAGAGAAACCTAAAATAAGACCATGTTTCGATTATATTGACAGTCAAAGTATGAAATGGTTCAGTCATCTACCAAGAATGCAACCAGACCAAACCACACATAGGACGTTTTACAGCAGAACATCTGGGAGGAAGAAAGAAAGACCAAGACAGAGATGGATAAATGGTGTGGCAGAAACATGCAAACAGTTGAAGTAATCCATCACTTAAGTGATCTGAGAAGTGCAAGACAAATACAGAAAAACCACGACACTGGGCTACAATCTGGTATCATTGAGATGACAAAGCCACGACACTGGGCTACAATCTTGTATCATTGAGACGACAAAGCCACGACACTGGGCTACAATATGGTATCATTGAGATGACAAAACCACGACACTGGGCTACAATCTGGTATCATTGAGGCGACAAAGCGACGACAGTGGGCTACAACCTGGTATCATTGAGATGACAAAACCACGACACTGGGCTACAATCTGGTATCAGTGAAACGACAAAAGAAGAAAAAAAAACAAAAGCTGACTGCATAAAAAAACCAATGCCTGACGAAATGGATGAACATTAAATGAAACGAGTTAAAGCTATGTGAAGAAATAAGAAAGATGACTGGACAACCACTGGCATCAACAGTCATAAGAGGCAGGATTGCGATGTTTGGGCATATGCGGAGAAGCAGACAGAGGATCACCAAATAGGTACTGACGTGGGAAACAAATGGACTGAGACAACGGTGGTGTCTCAAAGCAACCCTAAGATGAAGGCTGAAGAGAGGGGCCAAAGGTCGGGGATGGATTCCATCCATAGGATAAGATCAACTGAACAGGAGAAAACGGAATGGAAGGATAAACTACCAGCCCCACCTGACATGTACGACAAAAAACGATGATGATGATGATGATGATGATGATGAATGTTAACGAAATAATTATTAAAAAAAAAAAAAAAAAGACAAACGAAATAGTTTAGCTACATCAAATCGTATCTTCTCTGCTGGTTGTCTTGTCTGCTCGTGCGCGCGCGAGTTTATTTTACCACCGATGCTTTTGAGTTTTTCTCTTGATATTCATAATATGAAAATTATTATACGAACATAACATGCTTTATTGAAAATATACAATTGCTGTGTGAAAGTTTTGTGTTTGGAAGGGCTGAATGTAAGACGGGCCTGCGTGCCCAGTTGTGAAAATAAAATTCGTTCGTTCATTGTCACAAATGAACTGTGAGTTTACACTGGCTGTTGCGGTGTTACCAGGCAAGTTTACGAGCAGACAGAACAAGGTTTCCGCCTTTATCAAAACCATGGCAAAGGAGAATGTTATTAAAATTTATCGCACCTAACTTCCAATTTCGCTATGTCGGGATTGCTGAGCTGCTTTCACAACCCCTAAGCCCGAAAAGCGAACACAGTAAAAATCTTCTTTTGCATTCGCTCCTGATAAAAGCCATTGAGATTTTATGTGTCTTGTTCACTCCCTTGGGTTTAGAAGTATTTCCATGGCGTGTGTGCGTGGCAACGTGATTGCTGTGGTGCACCTCCTGGCTGGTTGCCTCCGACTTCAGCACTTTGTTTTGCTAGGGTAGACTGTGGTCATACATGAGGAGAGTAGGCTCATCCCTTCGCCTTTACCTCGTTTTTTGTCCCATCCAGTTTCCCTCTCGGGGTTGAGACCCCAACCTTCAACTGGTTTGCTGGGAAGAACAGGGTCCACCACGTGAAGGTGAGGTGGGCTTGAGCAAGAGAGGCTAATAGACATTAA
>CAJHNH020001478.1:75000-85000 GCA_905116865.2 Candidula unifasciata
CTATCTATCTATCTATCTATCTATCTATCTATCTATCTATCTATCTATCTATCTATCTATCTATCTATCTATCTATCTATCTATCTATCTATCTATCTATCTATCTATCTATCTATCTATCTATCTATCTATCTATCTATCTATCTATCTATCTATCTATCTATCTATCTATCTATCTATCTATCTATCTATCTATCTATCTATCTATCTATCTATCTATCTATATGACTGTCTATCTATCTATCTATCTATCTATCTATCTGTCTGTCTGTCTGTCTGTCTGTCTGTATATATATTTATCTATCTCTCACGCACACATACACACTCACATTCCCACACATGTATACACTCACGCACACACTCATCATCATCATCCCGTAACACTACGTGTCGTTGGGTCACCAGTTTCTGTTGACTGTTTGGTCAGCTCTCTCCACCATTGGCGGTCAGTTACGATGGACTTCATGGTTGCATGCCAGAGGCCTGTCCATTCAGTCAGGTTCTATAACCAGGTCTTTCATGGTCTGCCTATTTTCCTCATGATACATACATATACCTCGGCCAGCAGGTACTCTGACTATAGAATGCCTCCTCTAACGAAGATTTGTTGCTATTTTTCGACCTCAGCTAACGAATTTTGACAAGATTCATTGCGAGCTGACTTCTTGTATCAGACTCGTTTCGGCTAACGAAGACGATTCAAGGGAGAATCGCCTTCGCCAGTGAAGTGATTACGGCACGCACACACACACGCACACACACACACACGCACACATACACACACACATGCACACACAGAGTATACGTTTTTAATCCTTTCCTGACAATGAAATAAATGAAAATATCTCACTTTACCTCATTACCTCATTTCACCTCACTACCTCAAATCACCTCATACCTCGCTTTAACTCAGTTCACCCTACTACCTTACTTCGCCTCACTTTACCTCAATTCACCTCACTTCATCTCTCTACTCACTTCACCTCACTACCTCACTTCAGTCCACTAGCTCACTTGGCCTCATTTTACCTCACTACCTCATTTCACCTAACTTCACATCACTATCTCACTTCACCTCACTTCCCCTCACTAACTCACTTCACCTCACTACCTCACTTCACCTCACTATCTCACTGAAAAGAGTCTAGCGCTTACTAGGATAAAACTGAGAAGGGAGGAGGCAGAGAGGCTGTGTCCAGACGCATGTGTCTATGACAACAAATAAGTCTTCTTTTTCTTCTTCTTTGCGTTCACCAGCTGTAAACTCAGGCGGACAAGCTTCGGTTGTTCGTCCACTTCTGGACTGCAGTCCTGTTCCAGAACCTGATTGCGCATCCGTTTTACAGATCTGACTCATTGGCATGCAGACTGCTGGTTCCTTGCCTATCAGGCAGATGCACTCCGACTTCGAAGGAAGCTCCAAATAAGTGACCTACTTGTTTTAAAAACGGCTAAGAGACATTAGCACAGACTGACAAAGACGGTCAGTATCGAGTAAAAGATCCCAGTTAGTATCGAGTAAAAGATCCCAGTCAGTATCGAGTAAAAGATCCCAGTCAGTGTCGAGTAAAAGATCCCAGTCAGTGTCGAGTACAAAATCCCAGTCAGTATCGAGTAAAAGATCCCAGTCAGTATCAAATAAAAATCTCGGCTCTCTAGCGTAGTTGGCTAAACCGAATTGCGCGGTGACCGGGTGACGAACTCCTTGAGGTCAGGGTTCACTCACAGGGGCAGGCAGAAAAGCTACACTTCTCCCAGATTTACTGTATTTATCATGGAACCAAGGCTGAAGGGTTGCGATATCCATAATACAAAGCCCAAGGGTTTACAACTCATGGCTTCTGGATACTAAAAAAAAAAAGATCCCAGTCAGTATCGAGTAAAAGATCCCAGTCAGTATCGAGTAAAATATCTCAGTATCGAGTAAAAGATCCCAGTCAGTATCAAGTAAAAGATCCCAGTATCGAGTAAAAGATCCCAGTCAGTATCAAGTAAAAGATCCCAGTATCGAGTATAAGATCCCAGTCAGTATCGAGTAAAAGATCCCACATGAGTTCCGGGAGCACGTTGGGGTGGAGAGAAAGAGGGAGAGAGACTCATTGCAGCTGAAGAAGTATGTCGCAAAAGACGCCCAGTTAATGGTTACCTGACATCAAAGGTGTTGAGCCAAAGGTGTAAATATCATAGCCTGGCCCTAACCCCAACATCGCGTGCCAACTGCCTTTTACCGTAGGAGCACAGAAGAAGAAGAAGATATAGCGGCGTTTCTCTGCCAACTAGTTACTGTTGGATGCATTGTTTTTCTGGACTTGTGTAAACAAGATGACATTGCTACACACAATCGATACTTGACTCTATGACGCACCGAGCCATTGGCTAATATCTAGGTCAGCTCCCATCTATACTAGAAGCAGATCGAACTGTTGATCGAGTGTTCTGGGAATGAAAACAGTCGATTGCTTCACACATGCTATTGAACGACTTAAGACATGGAACGTAGGTCAAATGCATTTAAATATAAAAACCAAAGAAAACAAGAAAATTAAGTGGGTTGAATTCAAGAATGTTGAAGAAACACGAAAAATATATAGTTAAACGATAGGGTTATCAATTATTTATCCTAAGGGGAGACATCAAGAATACCTAAGCAGGCATTGAAATAAGAAACAAATGGATTGAAACGAAAACGTGAAACAGAAACGAACATCGTTGAAAGGGGCTAAATGTGCAGGATTTGATTCTATCCGTGATATCAAAGGATTACATCGAATAACTCCTGGTGTAGGTTCATGTTTTTATTTTGGAGGTCACAGAATAGACCCACCGCCTAACAAGGCTAGTTGCGTATTCTTTACAGGACGTTGCAGAACCAACCTTAACAGCCACTGGCTGTTGTGTGGTTTTTCAAGGCAAATTTACGTCCAGTAGTTTGCCATTTCTTTCTGGAACCTCTAACAAACATGTCGTAAAAGGAGAAAAAATAGAGGTGTTTCTTTTGATGTCGGAGTGTATCTGGCCACAAGATAAATAGACTGCATACGAATGCGCCAGATCTGTAAAAGGGATATCTACACAAAACGCAAGCTCTGGAACAAGATTAAAGTCCAGAAGTGGACGAACAACAGGATTTACCAGCATCACTTAGAGCCGCTGAGAGGGAAGAAGAGGAAGTAAGGATAGACTCAAAGGGAATATTAGACTGTGAGCCCCATGTGTCGTACACCGAGACATCAGGATGATGATGATGATAACGACGATGATAATGATAGTGATAACGACGACGATCAATTCATTCAAAGAGTCACTATACTAGACCTTATCCTGAAGAGCCACCATAGCTAGACCCTATCCCGAAAAGCCACTATAGCTAGGCCATATCCTAAAGAGCCATTATACCTAGACCATATATATCCTAAAGAGCCACTATACTAGACCCTATCCCGAAAAGCCACTAAAGCTAGACAATATGCTAAAGAGCGACTATACCAAGACTATATCATAAAGAGCCACTATAGCTAGACCATATCACGAATAGCCACTGTACTAGACCATATCCTAAAGAGCCACTATACATTGACCATATGCTAAAGAGCCACTATAGCTAGACCATATGCTAAAGAGCCACTATAGCTAGACCATATGCTAAAGAGCCACTATACATTGACCATATGTTAAAGAGCCACTATAGACATACCTCATTATACAGAGGCCATTTTAGCTAGACCATATCATAGAGAGCCACTGTAGCTGAACGCTATCATAGAGAGCTACTATAGTTAAACCCTATCATAGAGAGCCACTATAGCTAAACCCTATCATAGAGAGCCACTATAGCTAGACCCTATCATAAAGAGCCACTATAGCTAAACCCTATCATAGAGAGCCACTGTAGCTAAATCCTATCATACAGAGCCACTATAACTAAACGCTATCATAGAGAGCAACTATAGCTAAACCCTATCACAGAGAGCCACTATAGCTAAACGATATCATAGAGAGCCACTATAGCTAAACCCTATCATAGAGAGCCACTATAGCTAAACCCTATCATACAGAGCCACTATAGCTCAACCCTATCACAGAGAGCCACTATAACTAAACGCTATCATAGAGAGCCACTATAGTTAAACCCTATCATACAGAGCCACTATAGCTAAACCCTATCATACAGAGCCACTATAGCTAAACCCTATCATAGAAAGCCACTATAGCTAGACCTATCATAGAGAGCCACTATAGCTAAACCCTATCATAGTGAGCCACTATAGCTAAACCTTATCATAGAGAGCCACTATAGCTAAACCCTATCAAAGATAGCCACTATAGCTAAACCTATCATGGAGAGCCACTATAGCTAAACCCTATCATAGAGAGCCACTATAGCTAAACGCTATCATAGAAAGCCACTATAGCTAAACCCTATCATAGAGAGCCACTATAGATAAACCCTATCATACAGAGCCACTATAGCTAAACCCTATCATAGAGAGCCACTATAGCTAAACCCTAGCATAGAGAGCCACTATAGCTAAACCCTATCATAGAGAGCCACTATAGCTAAACCCTATCATAGAGAGCCACTATAGCTAAACCCTATCATAGAGAGCCACTATAGCTAAACCCTATCAAAGAGAGCCACTATAGCTAAACCCTATCATACAGAGCCATAATAGCTAGACCCTATCATACAGAATCACTGTAGCTAAACCCTATCAATGGCGTTAAACGGCCTATTATTAGCGATGACCTGACAAAGAATATAATCCCGCATCACCGCTGCTGCTCACACGATACATATATGGTCTTTTGGTGGACATATTATCGTATTCCAGACGTTTGGGGAAAATTATAATGGGGGTGGGAGGGGGGGGGGGGTGCGAGAGAATCATACAAGAGAACGTACATTTTAGAAGATTAAAAAAAAATATGGACAATGAATAGGGCAGTAGAACAGAAAATAACTACATGTGAAATGCGCTGTCTCAGCAAGGTCACCAACAACACTGTGTGCGACAGGGTTACAAATAGCAATATTGAAGAGACAGTTGGAATAAGTCTATGTTTGGCTTATACTGACAGACAAAGAATGAAATGATAAGGCCATCTAGTGAGAGTGCAGCCAGACCAGACTGCAGATGAGACTTTTTGCAGAAGAACGTCTGGCAGCAAGGTAAGAGGAAGACCAAGAAAGAGATGGATAAATGGTGTATATGAAACCTGCAAAAAATTGACCAAATCCATCACCCAAGCCATCTGAGAGGCACAAGACAAATACAGAAAACTAGACACTTGGCTACAACCTGGTAACAGTGAGACGATAAAAGAAACGAAAGAGAAAAATATAAATACATCCAACACGATGCGGATGCGAACCCTAGTCTTTCAAACCGCAAGTGAGCATCTAGCTACTGCCTCACTTGCAGCCAGTGTAAGTTTCCAGTTATCTCGTTTTCTGTTTTTGTGGGGAAAATTAGACAAAAATGTCAGTTACGTGATAAGGATTTATTTTGGGATCTCAGGAGTTTGGTGACCAGGTGCGCTTAATGAGGATGAGATCTGTGTCAGAGCACTGGTGTAGAAAGGTAAGAATGGAGGGTACATGACATAGAAAACAAAGGGCAAAGAAGGAAGAGGTGGGGTGGCGGGCAGGGGGGATAGACAGACGGCTATTTACTGGTGAGGTAGGTAAGGGGAGGGGTAGAATAAAAAAAGGTGGACAAGTTATGTTTCCAAATAGGGAAAAGGGGAAATAACATTTTTAAAAAAAACAATAAAAGCATTTTTTTTTTTAAAAAGAAGAAGTAGACGAAGGAGAAAAAAGTAGTAGAAGAAGAAGAAGAAGAAGAAGAAGAAGAAGAAGAAGAAGAAGAAGAAGAAGAAGAAGAAGAAGAAGAAGAAGAAGAAGAAGAAGAAGAAGAAACAGAAGAAGCATAGCAGCAGTAGCAGTAGAAGTAGTAGTAGCATTAGTAGTAGCAGCAGCAGTAGCGGAGGCAGTAGCAGCAGTAGTAGTAGCAGTAACTGTAGTACTAGCAGCAGTAGTCGAAATAGCAGTAACAGCAGAAGTAGTAGGAGTAGCAGTAATGGCTGTAGTAGTAGCAGCATTAGAAGTAATAGTAGCAGCAGCAACAGAAGCAGTAGTAGTAGCATCTACGGTAGTAGTAGCAGTAGAAGCATCAGTTGTAATAACAGCAAGAACATTTTTTGTAGCAGTAGCTAGCAGCAGCAGTGGCTGTCATGCTAGTAGCAACAGTAGTGGTGGTAGTGGCAGAAGCAGTAGTATCAAATGTTGTAGCAATAGCAGCAGCATCAGTAGCAGTAGCAATAATAGTGCCAGAATCAGCAGTAGCGGTAGTAGCTGCAATAGTGGTAACAGCAGCAGGTGTAGAATCAGTAGTTAGCAACAGCAATAGCTGTAGTAGTAGTAGCAGCAGCAGTAGTAGTAACAGTAGTAGTAGCGACAGCAGTAGTAGTGCCAGCAGCATTAGTAGTACTAATATCAGTAGTAGTAGCAATAGTAGTAATAGCAGCAGCAGTAGTAATGGCAGTAGAAGTAGTGGCAGCAGTAGCATTAGTAGTAGCAATTGTAGTAGTAGTAGTAGTAGCAATAGTAGGAGCAGCAGCAGTAGTAGTAGCAGCAGCAGTAGCAGTGTTAGTAACTGCAGTAGCAGTAGCAACAGAAGCAGTGCTAGTAGCAGTAGTAGCACCAGTAGCAGCAGCATCAGTAGCAGTAACAGTAGCAGCAGCAGTCGCTGTAGTAGCAACCGTCTTCATTTTTATAACTGACGTCGGCCCTAGGTCCCAGCCTTAAAATGGGTACCAGGATGGCTGTCCTGGGAAAGTAAAGACAGCCGGCGTAATGCTGACCACATTACCCACCGAGTGCTGATGGTCTGTAAATATATGGGCGCTCTTCCCATATGCCAGATACGCCTATAGTCGTGGATAGGGATCTTTACTTTTTTTTAACTTACTTTCGGCCCCAAGTCGACACCGCCTAAAATAGATAAACAAACTGAAAAATGTCTTGAGATCTAGGAAATGTGGTTTTACAGAGAACCCGGAGAATTCCTTGGATAGCTGTTGTGTGCTAACTAAGCTACAACTAGCCAGCACACTACCAAGTATCCAACAGGTACAACTTTCGCTTCCTCTGTTATAGACTAAACTCGACTACAATGTCACCGTCATACATTTTATTCAACAGGTTACATGACACAACTGCTAGACGTAGCTATTGATCCCAGTTGACATTCGCCCATAGTCCATTTAGTCATCACTCGCTCTCTCTCAACTTGTAGCGGCCTTGTCTTGACCCCTACTGCTCCAAAGGCCTGCAGCGTCCACATCTCTGGGCACGCCGTACAGCTGAATAAGACGAATTCTCTTATCCACTGGACCTTAATATTATTTCAGCACAGCCACAGCTGACTGGAGACGGACTTCTCTTGCATGTCGAAGGACTCCGATGACCGACAGGACTTCTACCACAAGTCCCCTCTAGTACACAGCTCTCGTCGGAATCCTCCCCCCCCCCCCCACACTGTTCTGTTTCCGTAGTGACTCTAAGTCTCCTCTTATCGTCACCCAGAACAGTTACTACTGAAGCATCCCGTCCCCTAGGACTTACTTCGCCAGCGGGACTATACCTTCCACCAGTACCGAAACCTCAACCCTTACTCAGGCCTTGATGCCTGATAGTTGCACGGTACTCTGTTATACTCGAGAGAGATAATCACTTACCCTGACTTGGTCCCCTCTCTCTCTCTCTCTCTCTCTCTCTCTCTCTCTCTCTCTCTCTCTCTCTCTCTCTCTCTCTCAGTCTTGCTCTGACTCTGGGACTCAGACTCTCTCGGACTGACTACTCAGCCCCAATTTATCCCTGTCCAACTCATGTAGATTACACGAGAGGCACGCTCGTGAACGTTCTCGGAAAACATGCTCCTGTGGTTGTTCTCGAGACTCACGTTCTCGAGGATCACACTTATGTGAGTCGCTGATGTCACATAAGAATCACGCTATCACGTAATACACCCTTCTCTCTGTGGTTCTCATGGTCTGGTCTGGTAGTCTGGTCTGGTAGTCTTAGTTTCAGCTTCTTAGCAAACGGGTCGCCCCATCTTTGCTCCGCTCCTGTGCCAGCGAAAAACACCCAGAATGTTTATCACAGTCCCTTGTGGAAAGATTGACAGACTGATGTCTCAGCATATCTAGCATACACTCGCATTACGCATATGGTAGCCATCCGAAGTGCTAACACAAACAGTCCAACATTAGAAATGCAGTTCATCATTGATGATAGCAGAACTTGTCGCCAACAGATCAGCAGTTGCCCGCGCGATCAATTTTAATACGGGCCCCGTTAGCATTGCACGACAGGTATCGCGCCATTTTCTGAATCTACAATTCACACCACGTTGGTCACTGTCGAAAAAACATTCCAAATGCAATGCGCAGCTCACAGGGTCACGCCATGTATCAACTCAGAAGCTGGGCGACGAAACAATATCCAGTCTACAAATGGAGCAAAAATGCATCGGCCACCGTCCGGCAGAAGCAAAAAATTTGCCTCCGCTCCGAACAGCGCCGCTGCCTAGCGTCTATTTTAACCGGTTATCCATGCTTGTCAGACCCCACACAGTAAACCACGCTTCTACTTTCTCGTGCGTGAACGCCTCGCTCATGATGAGACATTTTCACTGATCAACATTCTCTCCTCTCAATACTCGACCCATGTTGACACTATTCCCCCGTGAACTCACAGAAAGTACTTACATACCACTCTGTCCCTTCACGCAATATTACACTCTCCCAAATCAGCACCCAACAATAGCTAAGAATAGCAACACAGATGTTTTGAAAGAGACGAGTGCTCGGAGACAACTTATCATAAAATCAGAGTCAGTCATCAATTTTTTTTTTGTCATTTTATGAGAAGAGGGAGAATTTAACAAGCTGTTACTACTGGAAAGATCTGTGGAAAGAGAGACAGAGGAAGACAGCGCGAGAAGATTCGGCCTTTTGTCATATAATTGAGGTGTGTCAACATGCGAACTGATACACGCGGCTGCGAAAAGAGGTTCTGGAGAGGCATGATCGCTCACGTCTGTCATCAAAGCACTTGATGATGGTGATGATGATGATCATTATAGGTATTATCAGAATCCTGTTTTGTACAGTCATTTGGCGGTGTAGACAGTAGAGACGGTGTACTGTGTGTATGAGTAGAACTTAGAGTTGAGGCAGAGGTCAGCACGGTGGACCGCATGACCGTCCAAGTAAGTGCTGTTGTAACTTAGGGAAAACTACTGCTCATATAGACCCAGTGGTGGCTGCGATTAAGTGCTGAAAGAGAGAACTCTCTTTCTTGCTGTTTCATGTCTTGTTTGTTGCATGACCCGACCTAAGCGAAATGACCCTGACAAAAGTCCCGAGGTGGGAGGCCACTGGGATTCGACTTGAAGACTTCAGACAGGAGGGACGTGTGTAGCTGGGCTAAAGTAGAACGTTAGGTGTTTAGAATAATACTTTAGTGACTGCATAGATTGTATTAAGTGTTACGTTATGGTAGGAAAGCTTCTTTTTGTTGTGTAGCGTTAAACGGCGGAAGGTGTTGTGTTGTTTCCTAATACGTAAGTAGTGTTAGTATATTCTGATCAGTAGAATCGGGTAGTGATATGGTTTGTGTGATGATTTCTAGCCTCGGCACACTGGCCTTGCACTCGACAGAAGCTCTGCGATCCTGGTGAGGTCCAGTGACAAGGAAAAGATCGTAACTCTCATACATTTTGTTTGCAAACCTGGGATTTGCTTGAGAGAACGCACTAGAGAGTGTAGTGAATGTAAAGCTCGCTAGGCCAGGGTTCCAGGTCACAGGTGGCCATACAGCGTGAAGTCAACTGTCCTATTGTTAGTCTGTGATTTACATTAAAGACTGTCATGTGTGCTCTGTGTGCGTTCGGGTTCAGTATATGCTAGGTTTAGATTGTCTGTCAGAGGCCTA
>CAJHNH020001478.1:87500-165510 GCA_905116865.2 Candidula unifasciata
TGTAAAACTGGAGTACAAGAGAAAACCTCTTCGTACGTATCACAATCCAAGGCTAAATAAGGGGACCAGACAGGCAAACAAGACACTACTTGAAGCAAAAGAGTTAAAAGCAAACCCTACACACTAAGATAGACAACATGAAACACTGATAGGGACAATTTGCAAGTTATAAATCCCCCCCCCCCCCTTTTTTTTTTCCTTAAAAAAATTAAGTTGTTAAATTTGTCACGAATAACAAATCTTAGCCAGTACATTTGGTACAAATAAACCAGACCACAATTATAACAAAAATTGCTCGCAGCAGGTTGAAAAAGGTCGAGATTGTGTCTGTTTGTTTTCATCATAAACTCTTTAATCTGAATCTGGACTTGAAGTTCTTAGCTCCGTGCATAACTGTTAAGCTAGCTTAATTTAAAGGTTACACAGGGAGCTAGTATTCTTCCTGTTGGATTGTCACCCAGAATATTTACAAATGGCCGGGGCGGGCAGAGCTTCAGGCGGCAGGCCGCGGGGGATAACAGTTCAGTTTTTATTCCCAATCTCTCTAGAACTGACTTTATATTACTGTATTTGTTTCGATGAAGTGTGGCGTATTGTTCTGCATATCCAGAACCCCAAGGTAACTTCTTTTTTGCAAACGTAAAAGTAAAGTAAAGGTAAAGTATAAGTAAAATAAAAGTAAAAGTAAAGTAAAAGTAAAGTAAAAGTAAAGGAAAAGTAAAGTAAAAGTAAAGTAAAAGTAAAGTAAAAGTAAAGTAACAGTAAAGGACCCTTTTCTGCGGATTAGGTAAATAGGGCTTGACCTATATTTTATAGACCAATCAGCACTTGTTGGGAGGTGTGGTCAACATCCCGCGGGCCGCCTTTACTTCCCAGGCTCGCACCTAGTATCCATTCAAGGCTGGGTCGACCTAGTTATTGCATATGTTGTGGTGAGGAACTCTACTGTTTTCTGAAGACTGTTTTGCCCTATTTACAAAGAAGAATGTTTGTAAACTGAATGTCATTAGACGATGACAAAAGGCACCTATCCCTTTCAGTCGAGGGGAGAATAGGAGAGGAGGTGTGTTGGTTGATGATCAGAGGATGCCAAAGGTCAACTCCCCATGGCGATACATTAGTGGGTCACTCGTGGTCAAAACGGAGAGAGGGTCACCACGGAGAGAAGGTCACAAATAAGATAATGTCTCAACAAAGAGAAGGTCACAATCAAAGTTTTCTAACTAACTAACTAACTAACTAACTAACTAACTAACTAACTAACTAACTAACTAACTAACTAACTAACTAACTAACTAACTAACTAACTAACTAACTAACTAACTAACTAACTAACTAACTAACTAACTAACTAACTAACTAACTAACTAACTAACTAACTAACTAACTAACTAACTAACTAACTAACTAACTAACTAACAACTAACTAACTTACTAACTAACTAACTAACTAACTACTAACTAACTAACTAACTAACTAACTAACTAACTAACTAACTAACTAACTAACTAACTAACTAACTAACTAACTAACTAACTAACTAACGAACGAACGAACGAACGAACGAACGAACGAACGAACGAACGAACGAACGAACGAACGAACGAACGAACGAACTAACGAACTAACGAACTAACTAACTAACTAACTAACTAACTAACTAACTAACTAACTAACTAACTAACTAACTAACTAACTAACTAACTAACTAACTAACTAACTAACTAACTAACTAACTAACTAACTAACTAACTAACTAACTAACTAACTAACTAACTAACTAACTAACTAACTAACTAACTAACTAACTAACTAACTAACTAACTAACTAACTAACTAACTAACTAACTAACTAACTAACTAACTAACTAACTAACTAACTAACTAACTAACTAACTAACTAACTAACTAACTAACTAACTAACTAACTAACTAACTAACTAACTAACTAACTAACTAACTAACTAACTAACTAACTAACTAACTAACTAACTAACTAACTAACTAACTAACTAACTAACTAACTAACTAACTAACTAACTAACTAACTAACTAACTAACTAACTAACTAACTAACTAACTAACTAACTAACTAACTAACTAACTAACTAACTAACTAACTAACTAACTAACTAACTAACTAACTAACTAACTAACTAACTAACTAACTAACTAACTAACTAACTAACTAACTAACTAACTAACTAACTAACTAACTAGCTAGCTAGCTAGCTAGCTAACTAACTAACTAACTAACTAACTAACTAACTAACTAACTAACTAGCTAGCTAGCTAAGTAACTAACTAACTAACTAACTAACTAACTAACTAACTAACTAACTAACTAACTAACTAACTAACTAGCAAACTAACTAACTAACTAACTAACTAGTTAGCTAGCTAACTAACTAACTAGCTAACTAACTAACTAACTAAATAACTAACTAACTAACTAGCTAACTAACTAACTAACTAACTAACTAACTAGCTAACTAACTAACTAACTAACCTACTAACTAACTAACTAACTAGCTAGCTAACTAACTAACTAACTAACTAACTAACTAACTAACTAACTAACTAGTTAGCTAACTAACTAACTAACTAGCTAGCTAACTAACTAACTAACTAGCTAGCAAACTAACTAACTAACTAACTAACTAACTAACTAACTAACTAGCAAACTAACTAACTAACTAACTAGTTAGCTAACTAACTAACTAACTAGCTAGCTAACTAACTAACTAACTAGTTAGCTAACTAACTAACTAACTAGCTAGCTAACTAACTAACTAACTAGCAAACTAACTAACTAACTAACTAACTAACTAACTATCTAACTAACTAACTAGCTAGCAAACTAACCAACTAATTAACTAATTAACTAATTTACTAATTAACTAATTAACTAGCTAACTAACTAACTAACTAACTAACTAACTAACTGACTAACTAACTAACTAATTAACTAACTAACTAACTAACTAACTAACTAACTAACTAACTAACTAACTAACTAGTTAGCTAACTAACTAGCTAGCTAACTAGCTAACTAACTAACTAATTAACTAACAAACTAACTAACTAACTAACTAACTAACTAACTAGCTAACTAACTAACTAATTAACTAACTAACTAACTAGTTAGCTAACTAACTAACTAACTAGCTAGCTAACTAACTAATTAACTAACTAACTAGTTAGCTATGTAACTAACTAACTAGCTAGCTAACTAACTAACTAGCTAATTGGTTAACTAACCGATCAACCAACCACTTAACCAGTTAATTAACTAATCGGCCAACCAACTAACTAACACACTAACACACTCAATTAACTAACCAACTAGATGATTTGTCTGGCTAGCTCAGTCACTGACTAGCTAGCTAGCAATCTAACTAACTGGCTAATTGGATTGCTGAACAACTAACGTAAAACCGTACTAAAAAGTTATAACTAATCGGCTGACTAGTAGACGCTTCCCTACAGGTCCGAAGGTTATAGGTTCAAATCTGCACTGTGATATTGTTAAAACTGACACGGATTCCTAAGTCAGTTCAACCTAACGGGATACCAAAGACATGATCTGGAAAGTTGAAGGGCCGCCACGAAATTGATCACATCAACTGTCGAGAGTTGATCTACACGCAAGAGAACTAGTACCATTTGTTCGATGCCCCACTAGCATTTTTAAAAAAGGCCATTGATTATTAACTCTTTCAGTACTACGTAACTCACTTCGTGTGACTTGGTTACTCCATGATGCGTTCGTGTTAACTTACGAAGCCACACCCATGGATTACATGAACCAAGTCTATGACGCCTGTCACTTGAACCCTTCCTGTCACTTGAACCCTTCCTGTCATGTGGTTTTATTACTAAACCCATAAGGACGCAAGCACTTAATAATATGAAGTGAAACTTATAAAATCATAATAAATTAAGGTACAACTGTCTAGGACTGAACAAATTAGGTTCCGTAAACTGAGCGAATCTGTAACTTAAGGTCAACAGACATTATGAAACTTTTCTAATTTCTGTCTCCACAATATAAGTTAGTTCCGGTGAAGCGGCTGCTATCTTTAATTAAACCTGGTCACAGTCTATGGTCTCACAATCTGTCCTCTGTCGCAATAGACAGGCTTATTGCATATCGTTATCCCCGTGTGGGTTCCGGGGCCCTATTATAGGGGGGATAAACAGACCCACTGCCTACCCAAAAGCATGTCGTAAGAGTCGACTAATTGGTAGCTTCCTTCGAAGTCGGAGTGCATCACCCTGAGAGGCAAGGAACCAGCAATCTGCATACAAATGAGTAAAACGTATGCACACACAACATTCAGGTTCTGGAACAGGATTGCAGTCCAAAAGTGAATGAACAACAAGAACTTTCCGCCAAAGTTTACTGCAGGTGAACGTGAAGAAGAAGAAGAATATCGTTACAACACTGTCATCACTTGCACGCATTAAGATATTCAGAGTTTATATTACTCTCATCTACACTAGCGAGCAAAAACTGAGTGGGTAGTACTTGAACTATCGTCTTGACGTTAGCGTTAAAATGAGAAACATCGTCCTAGCTGAATCTTCGGGACTAATTTTGAATATTATTGAAACTGAAATAATGACAACACATCGAACAACTACAGACGCTCCAAGAATCGATTAAGACTAATGAAAAAAAAAAATCGCCGAAGAACCTCGAAAAGTCTCGGTCAGGTCTTGTCTGACCACTATGGGGACAATGTGTGGGTGCTGCGTACAGGGTTGATGCTTTATTCATGCTGCCTGGAGTTCGGATGTTGTAACGCCCTCATCTTTCAGGGCGTGGCTCTGGGTGGCTTAGGTGGATTTTGAGAGATGCTCCAGGAAGCTGGAGGAGGCTCCTGAGGTGGTCCCAGCGGTGGTTCCAGGGTGGCGTTGTCTCGTCTTATTAGCTGAAGTGGATGAATTAGAGTTGTCATTTTGTAGGAAATAGTTGGCAGGGTGGTCGCTGAACAGTTATTTACTTGAGAGATGAAACAAACGGTTTTCAAAATGGCCTCTGGACAGTGAAAGATGTGCCAGATACATTGCATGACTTGACCAGAAAAAAAGTTGTCAAAATTGTCGCCATGAGAAGAGTTGTGATTTCTGAAATAAATAGTTAGGAAGCTGACAAATGGCCAGTTAGTGATTGAAGAAGAAGAATTAAAGTGGATGACAAGAAAGTTGTCAAGATGGCACTGGCTGTCGAAACATGTGCCCTTGACATTGCCCGCATTGTAAAGTAAGTTTTTGAGATGGTCGCCGTGATTTAGCTCGAAATGCCCTGTGAAATAAAGTTGATAAGAAGGTCGATGACCAGTGCAAAAGACTGGAGGCGTTCACCGATTGTTGTGTCAAGAAACAAGTGTTTATATCTGTATAGTGGGTCTGTGTCCTCAAGGAGCGGAAGGAGATATTTATACCAAAGATTTAGCCAGATAGTACTTTGGAACTAAGCGGGTCAGATTAGGACTTCATGGACTCTGAGCTCATTTAAATCCGAAGGCACCTATTTTAAATTACATCTGCTAATCTAAGAAAACTTTAAAACACTTTTCAAGTAAATGGATGAGGAAAATATATTGTCGTTTATTGTTTAGTAAAAGAAATAATAAAGAAAATGTCATCAAAATCACAGAAATTAAATTACATAATTCTCTCAAAGCCAACGTTAAAAGCAGATTGTATGTGCACAATAACACAAAAAAGGTCATTTGTTGTCGCACAAAGATTGACCACTTACTTGGAACTACATGATAAGTTCCCACCAACACTTGGAGGGTACAGGTTAAAAAAAGAGACATGGTTCAATGCTGCAGTTTTCGCCTACGATGTGTACGAGGGATTTCAGATTAAAGAAGAGACATGTGCGGCAGTGTTGGACTTAGAAGATGCCTACAATAAAGTACCATACGATTATTTAATGCAATTACTGCTTAAACTAGAAGTTAATCCTATTCTGATCCGCTGGATTGCTGCGGTCCTGTTCCAGAGAAAGATTGTACTAAGATGTGGTAGCTGGTCCTCAGAACCGCAAACGATATGTCCAGGCTTGCCACAGGGATCACCGCTATCACCAGTCTTATTCAACATTTATACGGTGATGATCACTGAGCAGCAGTTGAATGGAAAGGGAAGGACTTTGTCATTTGCTGATGACATTTTGATTTATCGACGAGGGCGTGATAGACAGGAGATCGCCAACACTATGCACAAAGAACTCGATCGAATTGCCGCCTGGTGTGATGATTCCAATGCCTATGTCAATCCTTCGAAGTCATCAGTGTCATGGTTCTCTTTGAACAATCACATTGTCAAGTCGGACTTACCAGAAGTGAAAATGCGTGATAATGTATTGATCAGAACCAACGTTATGACGTTTCTCGGGGTGAGGTTCGATCGCAGCTTGTCATTCAGGGAACACGTTGACCATGTGATAACAAAAGCACGCAAAGGTCTATCTGCAATGAGGATTATGGCTGCTTCCAATATTGAGCAAAGACTACTAATACTTCTATTCTACGGTCTGGTCCTTTCCCCCATTGAATACGCTCTGGCCATCCTCACTGTCAGTGCTACCCAGATTGAACGACTCGAAAAGGTGCAAAATGAAGCCATGCGCATTATTTTGGGATGTACTAGAGACACATCCTGTGGAGCAATGAGGTATCTACTTGACTTTCCAACAATGAACCAAAGGATCAGGATGTGGAGGGCTCGGGCATATCTCAAAATATGCGCTGATAAGAAACACCCACTGCATCAAGCGCTTTTTAGTGAAAAGGGCGACAGACTGAAGAGGGGGAAATCGTGGCTAGGTCGGGCAGAAGATGTTATTAGGCAAATAGGCAGCCTAACCGACATCATACCTGGTGCAGAATGGATACCTGTGCCTCAGGCGTTTATTTGTACATTTTCCTGTATTGTCACACTCAACAGGCGATGTAGAGAAGAGAATCCCGTTGCTGTTAATGCAGAGGTCAACGCTCTCATCGGTGAAAATTCAGACGAAGCAGATGCAATAATCTATACAGACGGATCCGTTATACACCAAAGAAGAAGCGCATGGGCATTTACAGCACGCTCAGCGGGCAGAACAGTCAAAGAAGCCAACGGCGCCTTCTCCATGACAACCAGCAGCATGACGATGGAGGTGATGGCAGTGACACAAGCGCTTGCCTGGCTTGAAACACAAAAATACACCCGCGTGTGTATACTCAGTGATTCAATGAGTATGATCCGGAGGGTTCAGGCAGGTTCAGTGCGAAGACAATGGCTTGAATCATTACAGAAGTCCACTGTTCGTGGAGTCACCTTTATTTTTGTTCCGGGATACGCAGGCGTCGATGGAAATGAAAGAGCTGACAGGTTGGCTGGATCCGCTATCACTACCGACGGTCAGCCTATGGATCATGCTTATATTATCAATGCCCTCAGAGAAATGGGAAGAATAGAGGACTTTGGTGGCAGTGAATCCACATCACTCGCCAGAATGGCAGACTTGGGAATTAAGATCGGCACAGCAAAAAACGAGACGCACACCAGCTACGCCAGAAGACTTGTTAATCAACATAGAACTGGTACTATTAGCCATCGGACGTTGGGGTTCATACTGAGGGGAGGATCTGAGCACCTGTGGACATGTCCGGAGTGCAATGAGGATAACCCAACTAACTAACTAACTGACTAACTAACAGGTCATTTGTTAAGGCCCTTGCGAAGCCCTAAGCTGCAGCTTATCGTGTGCCTAGATCCAGCAGTAGTTCTGAAACAGTTTACCACCTAGAGATAAATCGCAATCACACAACCAGTACACTTATGCAATAGTTCGTATCTCACGAACAGATGACAAGAAACCCAGCACAAAACTTTCCGTTGTCATAATTGACCTAGTTTCTATGTGGATCAGGTAGGATTGATTCTATATACTAGGGAAATTCTGCTCCCTGATCTTATCGATCCCCTTATCAAAACATGACATGTCAGCAAATTTCCTTGCGAAGGCCAGCAGGTCAATACCGCACACCGGGCTGGACAGAAGTTGGCACTGGTGCAAAAAAAAAATAAACAACACTGGCGACAGATGGGAGTTGGGAAAAGCTGCGTGATCGGGGCGCATGTAACAGGGGTTATCTCGGCGACAGATGGATGTTGGGAAAAGCTGCGTGATCGGGGCGCATGTAACAGGGGTTAACTCGGCGACAGATGGGAGTTGGGAAAAGCTGCGTGATCGGGGCGCATGTAACAGGGGTTATCTCGGCGACAGATGGATGTTGGGAAAAGCTGCGTGATCGGGGCGCATGTAACAGGGGTTAACTCGGCGACAGATGGGAGTTGGGAAAAGCTGCGTGATCGGGGCGCATGTAACAGGGGTTATCTCGGCGACAGATGGATGTTGGGAAAAGCTGCGTGATCGGGGCGCATGTAACAGGGGTTAACTCGGCGACAGATGGGAGTTGGGAAAAGCTGCGTGATCGGGGCACATGTAACAGGGGTGAAATTGGAGACTTGATCCGGTCTACGCGTCATTTCATTTAATCATCTGGAGGCTATGTCTTGCCTCAAGCCACATGATTTTCTGAAGGCCAGGCGGGGTCATTATTTATGTAGTTATATCTAATGCAGTGACATCATTATGGAGAGATTTGTTAGTGCTCTAGTAAAGAGTTCGAGCTACTGTAGTGTAACGGCTAGGCGCTCACCCTGGTCTCAAAGGTTGCTGGTTCAAATCCCCAGGGAACCGGTGTCCCCCCCCCCACCCCCTTTAGAAGTAACCTTGGCGCCTAAATCGATCCCGTCAAACATGGGTAGCAGGTAAAGTCATGGGAAATAAAGGCGGCTGGCCTAATTTTGACCATCTCACCCACAAGAGTTGAATGGCCTATAAATGTAGGTCTAGTACTAGATTCCTAATATGACTAAAAACGATGAGGCTACTGAAAAAAAAAACATTCGATTTTATTTTTTTCTAAAGATTAAATTTGAAACAGTCTGGTCTGGTAGTCTGACTGTTTCAAATTTATTCTGTAGAAAGAGAAAAAAAAGAAAAATACTCCTGGGATATTCGTTCTCAGGTGTTGATTGGACCTCACAGGAAGAACAGAAAGGAGTGGATGTCTATGAAAGCAAGACGAGATTGTGTTGATTCGATCTCACCGTGAAACTGGACGAAGTGGGTGTCTATGAAAGCAAGACGAGTTTATCTATTGATTGGACCTCACAGGGTAACTGAAAGGGATGCATGTTTTTGAAAGCAATACCAGTTTGTTTGTTGACTTCTTGTGATTGTTATAGGGCCCTAGTCTCCTGTAAATAATTTACCACAACGACCACAACCATTACTACTACAATGACAACTAATGTTACTGCTGCCGCTGCTGCTGCCGCTGCTGCTGCTGCTGCTTCTACTACCACTATTGCTACTACATATTACCACTGATACTGTTACCGTCTTCACTTCTACTACTGTTGCTACTCCCACCATCATTACAACAACAACTACAACAGTAACTACTACTAGGTTAGTTGCGTATCCTTTGCAGGACATTGCAGAACCAACCTCAACAGCTTCTGTTGTTGATGGTGAAGACAATGTTGTTGATGGTGAAGACAATGCTGTTGATGGTGAAGACAATGCTGTTGATGGTGAAGACAATGCTGTTGATGGTGAAGACAATGTTGTTGATGGTGAAGACAATGTTGTTGATGGTGAAGACAATGCTGTTGATGGTGAAGACAATATTGTTGATGGTGAAGACAATGTTGTTGATGGTGAAGACAATGTTGTTGATGGTGAAGACAATGCTGTTGATGGTGAAGACAATGCTGTTGATGGTGAAGACAATGCTGTTGATGGTGAAGACAATGCTGTTGATGGTGAAGACAATGCTGTTGATGGTGAAGACAATGTTGTTGATGGTAAAGACAATGCTGTTGATGGTGAAAACAATGTTGTTGATGGTAAAGACAATGCTGTTGATGGTGAAAACAATGTTGTTGATGGTAAAAACAATGCTGTTGCAGTCGCCGGCCTTAACAGGCGAGGGGTGGGCGGGAGGTTGAGTGGGAGGTTGTTGGGGAGGATAAGGACAGTTTCAAGACTGGTTTAACTGCTCGGCAACAATGTAATAGTTATTATCATTATGATTATGCAGGAGCTCCTGTGGTGTCGCCGTTAGACCATCGTCTGCGAATGCGAGTGTCGTGGGTTCAGGTCCTCACGGAGCCAGGCTTTTATCCATCCCAAAAAAATTTGACCCAATCTCCCAGATCGACTTAGCTTTAAATGGGTACCAGGTAAAGTCCCGGGAAGTAAAGGCAGCCGGCGTGACATCACCCACCGATTGCCGATTGGTATATATTTAACCCTGTATGCCCAACTGAAGGCTTTGGTGCCAATGCAGATACTTTAATATTTGAAATCATGTGACATTAGCAAATAAATACTCATAAAGATAACGTCTATTGATGGGAGAATGAGGGGGAGGGGGGGGGGAGGTGGTGAGAGAAGGAGATATAGTTAACCCCACTGCTTGAAACAGTAGAACTCTGTCAATCTTCGGAAGGGGGGGGGGGGGCGATGGTAGGTGATCGCGACCATTACACTGTGCCTATGTGAGAAACAAATGAACGAACTTTATTTCTTAGAGGGTCACAAAATGGGCACGCAAGCTCGTCTTACATTCGGCCCTTCCAAACACCCATCTTTCACACAGCAGTTGTAGTTTATCAATAAAGCACGTCATGTTCATAAAATAATATCAAAATTATAAATATCATGCAAAAATATAAAACCAAAAAGGTAGTAAAATGCATGCACACCCACATACACCGGCACAACCACACTTACTTACACATATGCACCCATATACATATATACATACATACATACATACATACATACATACATACATACATACATACATACATACATACATACATACATACATACATACATACATACATACATACATACATACATACATACATACATACATACATACATACATACATACATACATACATACATACATACATACAATACATACATACATACATACATACATACATACATACATACATACATACATATACATACATACATACATACATACATACATACATACATACATACATACATACATACATACATACATACATACATACATACATACATACATACATACATACATACATACATACATACATACATACATACATACATACATACATACATACATACATACATACATACATACATACATACATACATACATACATACATACATACATACATACATACATACATACATACATACATACATACATACATACATACATACATACATACATACATACATACATACATACATACATACATACATACATACATACATACATACATACATACATACATACATACATACATACATACATACATACATACATACATACATACATACATACATACATACATACATACATACATACATACATACATACATACATACATACATACATACATACATACATACATACATACATACATACATACATACATACATACACATACATACATACATACATACATACATACATACATACATACATACATACATACATACATACACATACATACATACATACATACATACATACATACATACATACATACATACATACATACATACATACATACATACATACATACATACATACATACATACATACATACATACATACATACATACATACATACATACATACATACATACATACATACATACATACATACATACATACATACATACATACATACATACATACATACATACATACATACATACATACATACATACATACATACATACATACATACATACATACATAGATACATAGATACATAGATACATACATACATAGATACATACATACATACATACATACATACATACATACATACATACATACATACATACATACATACATACATACATACATACATACATACATACATACATACATACATACATACATACATACATACATACATACATACATACATACATACATACATACATACATACATACATACATACATACATACATACATACATACATACATACATACATACATACATACATACATACATACATACATACATACATACATACATACATACATACATACATACATACATACATACATACATACATACATACATACATACATACATACATACATACATACATACATACATACATACATACATACATACATACATACATACATACATACATACATACATACATACATACATACATACATACATACATACATACATACATACATACATACATACATACATACATACATACATACATACATACATACATACATACATACATACATACATACATACATACATACATACATACATACATACATACATACATACATACATACATACATACATACATACATACATACATACATACATACATACATACATACATACATACATACATACATACATACATACATACATACATACATACATACACATCTACACACACACACACACGAACACACACACACACACACACACACATCCACATTCATAGAGAAGAAAGAGAGAAAGGTGTCAGAAGAACAAAAGACATGTATGTGAGAAGAGACATCAAATTAAATCCAGCATTTATAAAAGTGAGGCGCCTGTAGTGAATATATTTTAACAAGGCCATCAGAGTGCGGGCTGCACTTCTGAAATCAAAAATCAATCACCTGAAGTTGTTGAAATACCTGCTGGCGGAGACCTTGACATTTTCGATTTGTGAAAACTGGTGACATTTTTAACGATCTGTCTGACATCAAGGACAGACTCGCGTGCAGTCGTTCTTGAGTAGACTGGGGAAGGGAGGGTAGGATAATGGTGTCAAGTCGGAGAGATAAGGAGACAGGTGGGACAACTCAGCAAGGAAGGTGAGATGACGACGTCGTCAGAGAGATAAGAAGCAGATGTCAGAACTCAGCACGGAAGGTGAGATGATGATGTGGTCGGAGAGATAAGAAGCAGATGTCAGAACTCACAAGGGAGTGTGGGATGATGATGATGTGGTCGGAGAGATAAGTAGCAGATGTCAGAACTCACAAGGGAGTGTGGGATGATGATGATGTGGTCGGAGAGATAAGAAGCAGATGTCAGAACTCAGCAAGGAAGGTGGGATGATGATGTCGTTAGGGAGAATAAAATGTCAGAACACAGCAATGGATTGTGGGATGATGATGATGATGATGATGATGTCGTCGGAGAGATAAGGAGCAGATGTCAGAACACAGCAAGGGATTGTGGGATGGTGATGATGTTAAGTCGAAGAAATAAGACGACAGATGTGACAGCGAGGAAGGTTCATAAACTTGTGTGGAACACATAAGGGGCGCCGGATTCTGGGGGTTTGGGCACTTATAGCCTTATTTCTCCACCCACATTTGAAGGGGACTCATCTCTTTGCTCCACAACCCTGTAACAGAAACTAGAAGTTCTTTTCTATATTCCTTTTTGTATGTACAAATTGTTTTTTATTGGGTTTTTTTTTAAAAAAGTTTTTGCTTATAAAATCAAGACTGAACGCACTTAAGCCTTCTTCACACACTTTGTGTCAGTGTCCCTTAAGCACACAAACAAACACACTGTGATACACATAAATAGAGTAAGTTAAGTATGAACATGCCGACAAGCAAGCAATAGATAAGTAGTAAGGCTGGTCGCTTGATTGATTGGTAGGTTGATTGTTGATTTAAAAGAGCAAATATGCAGTCAGAGAGACGAGTGAATTTGTTGATTTGCTGTGAAGACAGATAGACAGCCTGTTAGATACATATGGGTGGACAGAACGAACGAACGAAAAAAACTGTATTTTTAAATAGTTACCAAATGGACACGCAGGCCCGGCTTACATTCGGCTCTTCCAAACCTCTGAAATTTATCAGTAAAGCATGTCATGTTCATAAAATAATATTCATATTATGAAAACCCAAAAAAAATATTCCAAAAACATGGGTGGTAAAATGCATGGACACACTGGCGTGCACACACACACACACACGCCAACCTATTCACTTACTCACTTAGGCAGATAGACAGACAGACAGACCGACAGACAGACATATTCGAACACACGACCCTTATGACTTCGATACTGCGACCACACAAAATCGTCAACAGAAAAAAAAAACTTGTTAATAACGAATTATAGATATTAATGTGAAGCCATGGTGGTCACCAATAGATGACAATAAACGTGAGCAGATACACATTAAAAGGCTTGTCCTGTGTGTGTGACGTCAACAGTGCAATCATATCACGTGACATCCTGCAGCCAGGTCACGTGAAACCTGCAGCGGCAATGTTGTAAATGAGTTCTTGTCACATGGTTACAGGGCTTCAGTTCTATTGGAATACCTATAACATTGGAACAAAGCATTGAGTTTAAGATATTTCACCGAGGTATATTGCTTTTTATATATAATGCGTGAGGTGACATGGTGGCGTAGCGGCTAGACTCTCAGACTGCGGTCTGAAGGACGTGTGTTCGAATCACCAAGGTCGGGTTATTTCGCTTCAAAACTGATCTTGGATCCGATGTCGGCCAAATTTACAATGCGTATAAAATGTGAACCAGAGAAAGTCCTGGAAAGTGAATGCTACTTGCGTAATGTTGACCACGTCAACTATCGAATACCTCTGGTGTATATATATTTGGCAGCAGACAGCCTTGCTTGGTTTCGGCAGTGGTAATGAGAGATGACCGCTCAAAAAGCAGGGGCAAACTACTCAATATTAAAGTGCTTGAAGAAAACAGCTTAAGAAAACTGAGTAGGTTCTGAAACGTCCTGTAAAGGACAGTGCCACTTAGATATATATATATATATATATATATATATATATATATATATATATATATATATATATATATATATATATATATATATATGTGTGTGTGTGTGTGTGTGTGTGTGTCTGTGTGTGTGTGTGTGTGTTTAGCTCTGCATGCGCTCTTTTCCTGAGGTGTGAAAAAGTCCGTTATTTTACTGTACTTACACTGGGACAGAACACATTTAATAAACATCATGTACGAGGTATTTTACGTTACTTACATTGGGACAACACATATGTAATCAAAATCATGTGCACTGGGACAGAACACATTTAATAAATATAACGTGGGAGTTATTTTACTTCACTTACACTGGGCAACATAAATTCAATCCACATCATGTAGGAGGTATTCTAGTGCATTCAATGGGACAACATATATGTCATTAACATCAGGTGCGAGATATTTTACTTTGTACTTACACTGGGACAACACACATTTAAACAACATTATGTGGGATGTATTTTGCAGAATGCTCATACTAGTCGACAAGGGACTTGATGATGATGGTGAATATCAGCATTAAAAAAAAAAAAAAATTCTTCTTAGTCCATGACACTCCAGGAATCTTTTTTTAACATTTCACTTTAAAAGTCAGTAAGTTATACCAGTCTCTTTAGAAACGTCTAATCTATTTACTGGGCTCCCAAACGTCTGAAGGCCTTAACGTGCAACACGGCTTTATCTGATTTTATTCTGTCTTGTATCAGGCAATGTTCTGTACTCACACGTGTTTCAGAGCTTGTGCTGGCAGGAAATATGGCTATTTCTGGGAGAGACGTCAGTTAAGGGAATTTGTGTATTCTTCTTTGAAATTGTAGCATTGTCTATTCATGCCAGTGCTGATAGAGATTGTTTTTTTTTTTTAACTGCAAGGTTCTGTTATCATTCGTGGTTGTGATAATGCGAAGCAAACTTGTTCTACTTCTAGTTTAGTTTGAAAACTTTTCTAAAAGCTCAAAGACTCACATCAGTATGTTGCCACGAGAAATATTAATGTTCTCACGTTTTATTTTGAGCTGTTTGGTAATGTTGAACCCTAGACTGTACATACACGTTAGCATACACATAGCTAGACCATCATTTTTATCTATCGTTTGTCACCAACCTTTTTCTAGTAGCCCCCCCCCCTTCCTTTTTTTCCCCACCCCTCCTTTGATTATTTTGCAAGCCTCCTCCTCCCCTTTTCCAATTTTTCCTCATAACATAAAAAAAGATGATTAAAAAAGAGGAAACCAAAAAAAAAAAAAAAATCCCAAGCACTGTTAACAAGAAATTCGAGAAAAACACGCAGATAATTCAAAGTGTCAAATAACAAAAGATAAAATCACCAACAACATGTAATTTAGTGTCCATATATCAATGTGGTCGGCTATGTGGCTAAGTCGATGCGAACGCTTCTTAATGCCAGGGTACCGGGTTCGATCCCAGCTGCGGGCCATACACCTTGCGTTGGTTTCGACAGTGGTATCAGGGAGCCGACCGTCCAGAGCAATTGCAAACTACTGGACGTAAATTTGCCTAGTGAAAACCACTGCCTTCTCTAATAATGCCTAACAACTGAATCATGATACATTTTGGCTGAGTCCCCTCGAAAATAGGTTACTTGAAGCGTTTCCATGTTGCATTGTGTGACAATATAATATGCTTACAAACTTCTGTGTTCTGATTGTATTCGTATTACAAATCGACAAGCGGATATTGTAAAGTGGATTTACAAGATTTTCATACTTTGTTGTTAGATTACAGCAATTGTAATTTTAATTCACGGGAGACAGTCGTGTTGTGATGTGTGTGTCACTGTTTCTAGTCAGTAGTTCGGATTTTGGGGAACTGGCTGTTTATAACTTTTCTACTTTAAATGTAGAAATCTTACTTTTAGGGAAAATACAAACAGGTAATTTAGAAGCCATATCTGGAGAATATCGACAGTTGTCAGGTGCAAATCATCTTGTGTTGGAAGAAAACTATTGCTTTCATTTTGACTGTGCATAAATGGTGCAACCACACTGTGCATAAATTGTGTCAAGATATTTCGGAGCTCTAGGTAAGTGGATGAAAATAATATTTAATTTACTAACTAACCTCTCACAGCAAGTCACTCTTTGCCTCTTTACTAATTGTTGACTAACAGTATAATTATATGTTGTAGCAGTACACTGATAATATTAATCCTTAACCATTAGACTTATGCTTCGCGAACACTGACTGTAAACTCTTGCGGAAACTTCTGGTTGTTCATCCACTTCTTATGCATATTTGCACTTGTACAGTCTCTGTTAATTTTTGTAAACTGGCTTTTGCTTTCCTTCGCGAACACTGGCTGTAAACTCTTGCAGAAACCTCTGGATGTTCATCCACTTCTTATGCATATTTGCACTTGTACGGTCTGTGTTAATTTTTGTAAACTTGCTTTTGCTTTGCTTCGCAAACACTGGCTGTAAACTCTTGTGGAAACCTCTGGTTGTTCATCCACTTCTTATGTATATTTGCAGTTGTACGGTCTGTGCTAATTTTTGTAAACTGGCTTTTGCTTTCCTTCGCGAACACTGGCTGTAAACTCTTGCAGAAACCTCTGGATGTTCATCCACTTCTTATGCATATTTGCAGTTGTACGGTCTGTGTTAATTTTTGTAAACTGGCCTTTGCTTTGCTTCGCGAACACTGGCTGTAAACCCTTGCGGAAACTTCTGGTTGTTCATTCACTTCTTATGCATATTTGTTACCAAAAATTCGCAATGATAAGGAATTGATTTCATCCAACAAGATGAAACTAGACTAATTTGTTTGTGCTGTTTGTACCTTGAGGATACATATTCAGTAGTGCTATAAGTACTGTCAAGAAAACTGCTCTGGGTGAAAAAAAGTATTGCACATATCAATTTCATACTGATTGTGCTTGTTTACTAATTATTAAATAACAGTATAATTATATGTTGTAGTAGTCTACTAAAAATAATAAAAACCATCAATCATTTATATTTATGTTATGTACGACATGTGTATGTTTTATAGCAGTATTTTTATGCGCTAAATTTGATAAAGTACAAATGTCACCCCCCCCCCCCCCCTTCCCCGGTCCTCTGATGCAACAATACCCTCTCAGAATCAAAGATTTGCACTGATTTTCTTTACTTGTGCTGGAACAACTTTTAGTTTATATCTAAACGTTATTGATGTTTATGTTCATGCTGACTGTAGCAAAAGCATTTTTGATTGTCTGTAAGAGCCTTTATTGTTATATTTAATTGACACACTTATTTACCTTAAAAATGACGTATAGTTCTATAAAATATGTCGAAAATTAACGAAACTGTAGTTTAATTTGTGTATACATCTCCTCGATAAAAACTGTGGACGCAGAGGGACTCAATTCTTGCACAAGAACGGCAATCCCCATTGACCTGTAAGGCCTATAAATAGAGAAGGCCATGGTGAAAACACACAACAGCCAGGGGCTGATGGGGTTGGTTTTGCAACGTCCTGTAAAGGATATGCAACTAACCTATATCAGTGTGATGGTTGACACCATTTTGTCTTAGGGCGCGCATGTCAGGTTGGAGGCCACTGGTAAAGATCGATCTTCACTCAGTAATCGAAGTGGTCAATATCACACAGGCTGTCTCGACTTCTCTGTACATTTCAGGTATCGATTTTAGACAAAGTCGATAATCAGCCAACGTGCATTACTAAAGAATCCAGAGGTTTTCGTGGCCAAGTGGTCAAGCCGTTTGTTTCCCTCTCTGAAGGTCGTGGATTCGTTTCACCGACGCGTTCATTTAGAGTTTAGTTCACAGGTGCAGTTTGTATGGATCCCTGAAGAACGTAGTTGGTGCTTCGGAACTCATGCTTTATGCAACGCTCTTGGCAGGCGGATGGCTGTGGCTGTGCTGTGGAAAGAGACCGAGGTGTGGGAAAACATGGTGCAAATATTTAGATTCTCTCGATGTTAACATTATAAAAGAAGCCATTGCGTTGCCGATTCCAGCCTAGGATCTTAGCATCGGCAGAAGAACACGGAGCCATTCCCCAGAGCAGACTTGCTAAGGCAACATACTATATAAGGATTGAACAACGTAACAACATCATGGCACACAGGTAGTCACTCATAAGTGCTCCATTTTTCTTCTAACACAAGTCTGATTCAGAAGAAGCTTAGCACAGTGCACAGCTCCCCGTGTGGGTTCCGGGGCCCTACTATAGGGAAAACAAGAACAGACCCACTGCCTACCCAAAAAGCATGTCGTAAGAGTCGACTAATTGGGAGCTTCCTTAGAAGTCGGATCTGTCAAACGGATGCACACTCAACACTCAGGTTCTGGAGCAGGACTGCAGTTCAGAAGTGGAAGTGGACGAACAACCAGAACTTTCCGCTTTAGTTTACAGCCTGTGAACGAACAGAAAAAAAAAACTGCACAGCAGTGTACAACAGCGAGGATCCTGAAATACTTTGGCTTGCTGATTTTCAACTCCAAATTTGCCCAGGCAGCGCCGTTAGGCTACTCTTTTCGATTTCTAACTGCCAAGGGATCTTTTACATGCGCAACAGTGTACACAGGCGTCCGATCTCACTACCTAGAGACCAGGGGGAATTACTAGAAGTCCGTCCAGGTGAAAAAATCCCAGCCCTTACCGGGGATTGAGCCCGGAACCTCTAACACTCAGGCGGACACCATACCTCGAGACCACACAACATTCCGGCAACATACTATGAAAAAATAATCAATATATTATGTTCCTTCATTCTGGAAACCTGCAGTTTCCTCCCCTGGTAGCAAAGAAAAGACTTGCATCCCTTGAGGCAATTTCAAGAGAAATTCTTTATTTAATTAAGTTACAGATCCTTGGTATCTTTCTGGGGCGTAGAGTTAATTTTTTTCTAGTTTCTGGTTGCAAATTAAGGTCACTGAACTAATGTGTGGCGGGATAGACAAGGAAGTTATTAGCACGAGCACTGGGCGGAAGCCATCAGGGAAACCAGGGAGGTAATAGTGTACAAGTGATGTCTGGTTAGTGGGTCGATGGTTGACAATGTTGTGCAATAAAGTTCTGCGTATTGGTGTGCACTGATACAGTTGTAGACAGACGCGCAGACATAAAACGGTAAGGAGGGGGCGCTTAGTTCCCGACGAATCTTCTAGAAAGTGAGTGTGTGGAGTGAGACCCCTTTCAATTACATTAAGCTTTTTTTAAAACCTGTTTTCTCCTCCCCCCCCCCCCCCCCCCCCCGACAAAGCCGGTTTTCCTACATGAGGGGTTTTTGATGACAATACTTTTTTGGACAATAGCCAGTACGCCTGTATAACAACTCTAGGTCTGATTGCAGGTGCATGGTATATAAACGTGCAAGGGATTATTATATCCACCCCCCCCCCTTTTTTTTTTCTTCAACCCCTCAGTTTCTTTAAGATAGTCTTCTTCTTCTTCTGTCTACCTTTTTCCCCTCAACGGAGCATAAGTTCCCATTCAACTCATAACACGTCGTTCTGTCATGTCGTTCAAGTCATTCTATATGCTATTTCAAACAGCTCACCGCATGGCCTCACCATCTTTTTTAACTTCACTTTCTAGCTTCCTATCTATGAGCTTTTTTTTGGGGGGGGGGGGGGGAAGGGGGTGGGTTCCTTTAATTATATGCCTTTGTGGATTCCAGTGCAAAGACATTCTAGTTAAAATATGTATCCTATCCAACTGCAGCGTCTTTTCTGCACCTCTTTGTCCACTGGAACATGGTCAGTTCTCTACCAAAGCTTAACATTAGTGCTTCTGTCATACCAATTAACTCCCCCTATCCTGCGCAGGCACCAGTTAATAATTGCTTGTAGTTTATTGGTAACTGTTTTAGTTGTTCTCCGTGTTTCGCTCCATTCAGCTGTATTGAATTTACAATTTTAAGTTTCAATTTCTTCTAAACTTCACAAATTTTCTAATACACGAAAGCTCCTCGTGTCTTTTGTATTCGTATTTCAATATCTCTATCAGTCCACTCATCTTTATGTTATGTTATGTTATGTTATGTTATCACAATCGATGTCACTGCATACTGGGCATTTCCTCCGATGCAGCCGCCACTTCAAAGTACTTCTACTAGTTGTTCCCATGAGAAGCTGGTTATATTGTCTCCTGTTTCGGCCTCGAAGACGGGCAAAGACGTGCATCACCATGCTTTACTCCCATGTCACGCAATCGTGTTAGTGTCAGGGATTCCTCATTATCCACTAGCCCAGTCCGTACAATGTTTACGATATCTGCTCTGCCCATGCTTTTTCCCGCAATCCTTAATGCAGAGCTTGCCAGTTGGTCCCCTCGCTCATTTCCCTTTACGCCCGCATTACCCGGTGTCTAGATCCAGGTTACGGAGTTAAAGTGCGATTTTCGAATGCGTTCTACCCCTTCAGAGCGCATACCGCATGTTGCTATCTTCTGAATCATATTCATGGAGTCTGATACAATAACTGCCTCGTCCATATATGCATTATTTCTCAGATAGCTGTGTGATTTCACATTTTAAAGTGAGATACCATTAAGATTGTTTGTTTGTTTGTTTTAGTATCCAGAAGCCATGAGTTGTTAACCCTTAGGCTCAGTATTATGGATATCGCAACCTTTCGGCCTTGATTCCATTTTACATACCGTAAATCTGGGAGAAAGGTGGCTTTTCTGCCCAGCCCCGGGAGTGAACTCGGACCACAAGGAGTTCGTCACCGGCTCACCGCCCAATCCGGTTTAGCCAACTACGCTAGAGAGACGGGCATACAATTAAGATAAACCAGATCGTTATTTACCTTGTTTATTCTCGTTCTCCTGGGGTAGGAGCCTGTCCTACTACTAGGCGCATCCACCAGGTGGCGGATGGTGGAAAGGCCTCTAGATATAGAGGTTAGCCACGAATATACTGAATAAGTGGCCGTGAACCAAAACAGGTGATGGTCATTGAGAGGAGGCGAGTTAGTTGGTGGGACAGCTAACTCTATAAAATACCTCAAAATTCTACGACATGGCCATCGGCGGGTAAGAGGCGCCATAACCTCTCCCCCTGCTGCCTTTCAGGGTAAGTCTCTTTAGACAAAGGCTATTGGAGTCAAACCATATACAAACCGGCAGAAGGCAAGGGGAAACCACCGCTGTACTATCCCAAGAAAATCATGCCTCAAAATAATAAATTCTTGCTTGCTATATACATCCAGTTTTAACATATGGCTGTGAATCCTGGACAATCGGTAAGCAGGCCAAACAATTTTTGAAGGCCTCGGAGACGTGGTTTTACAGAAGAATGCTTAGAATACCTTGGACAGCCAAAAAGAGCAACCAAGAGGTTTTGAAAGAGGCGGGAGCCCGAAGACAACTTATCACAGACATCAGAAGGAGACAGTCATCATTTTTCGGCCATGTTATGAGAAGAGGGAAAAAAGAACATGTTGTGACCACTGGTAAGATATGTGGAAGGAAAGATAGAGGAAGGCAACGAGAGAAGATGCTTGACAGTCTTGTTGCACGGCATGGAGGTGTGTCGGCCCACGAACTGATACATGCTGCAGGAGATCGCAGATTATGGAGAGGCATGATCGCCCACGCCAGTCGGCAAGGCACCTGATGATGATGATGATTCTCGTTATATTTTTCTTTCCCTTAATAATTGTTGGACCTAGCTGTTGTGATCTCGCATGAAGTATATTCATTAATGTATCGTGCCTCTGATTCCCTGAGTGGGATAGAAGAGAAATATCAGCGAAGTGCAGATAATAAAGTTGTTTTGTAGGGGTCCACCAAATTCCATTTCTGATGGTAATGGTTGCTGTCTTCATAATCAGTCTATTGCCGGTGGAAAAAAAAAAAAGACAGGCGACAAAAGACATTCATGTTACACACATGTTCCTATTTCAAATATATGTTAGCTTTCTCTCATGAACAACACGTGATGTCATGTCTTTATATATATATATATATTTTTTTTTCTCCACTAAGTTAACGTTTTTCTGTGGGATCCCGTGATGAATCACCAATTTCCAAAGAGATCAATGCTGTCGAATGCTTTTTCATAGTCTGTGAATCTAACGTAGAGTGGTAAAGTGCGTTCAATGCTTTGCTCTGTTATTATGCATAATGCGGCTGTCTGGTCAGTACAGGATCTATCTGGCCGAAAACCTGCCTGTTATCAGCAGCATCTAAACAATAAGCTGAGAGATAAATGTTGCGTGAAGTAAAATCTTGACTTTTAACAATTGTGACCTCATAAAAAGCCTCGGATGACATCACTTCCCTCTTTATGTCTGTGTCAACAAAACCACTGTTTCTTCGGTCAACAGGAAGGAAAGCAGTGATTTCTTTGTTCCGTCTGTAGTAAGTGACTGCTTCCTTTCAGACAACAACCAGAGAGCGGACTAAGACATCACATAGCAAGTCCAAGTCGAGTCTCAAGTTATTGCCACTTAGTCCTAAGTCAAGTCATCAAGAATGCTTCCAAATCGAGTCCCGTGCCAAGCCTCTTCATGTACCAAGTCATCTAGGGGTCGTACATAATATATATATATATATATATATATATATATATATATGTGTGTGTGTGAATACAAATAGACAGCTTGATACCTCGAAAACAGAATGTATTCTACCGGTCCTAAATGGAGGATTAGAAGCCGCACAATGTTTAGCTTCGAAGTTATGATTGCTTTCACGCTTATGCAGTTTCCACATTTGGACGATAGTTTCGTTGCCTGAGCAATTGAGTTTAGTGCTTGGTGATGCCCTGTGAGCGGTTGTATCGTGGCATTCAAAATGACCAGTGATCGGTTTACGTGTAGCCTGGGAAAATACCTTTATTATAATTGTACGTGTGTAGCCATCATTTAGTCACTGAGTACTTCCATCAACAACAAAGTGCATTTCTAGTGGCGACTGTTGGCTTTAGCGCTTCTAGCAACTGTCATATGCGTTTACCACATGTGCATATTTCTGGGACTAATTGTTTGTTCACCAGTTTTTTTACATGCAACATTGAGAAACGTTTTTTTTTTTTTTTTTTTTTTTTAATAATCGCGGTCGTCCCCATGTGGGATGCGATTTTTAGTTATTCTGAAGCTTTTCCCGGGGGCCTTAAATATAGCCAGGCCTTAAATATGGACTAACGTCTGAACAGGGTTTCCGGAACCACTCCACTGATGATCCTCATCCGCTTGGTGGCACTTTGTGTCACCGGGTGTTTATCGCTTGTATGATGTCCTGGTGGGGTACAGCTTACTTACTACCTACTTTTCATTTGATTTGCACTGACACAGAGATTGAGCAAGTATGGGTAAATTCGACTGCAGTAAGTTGAAACCTGGACTAAGACTTAGACACAGAATTTATTCTGCCCTTGTTTAAATGAGGAGATTTTAAATTATGACGTTAGTGACCAAACCTGGCAGTAGAAAAATCTCAAAGTCCAAGTGGCAACTCATGAATTATGCCACTCAGATGGCATTCCAGTCTAAGTTAGGCGAGTCCAGTTCCAGCCTATAATTAAAAATCACATCAACACAAAAATAATGGCTCTAAGCACAACAATTTATCCTTCTAGTGACTTGCGGGCACTGATGACGCAATAGCTAGCAGGCTTGCCAGTTTACTCGGTGGTCATAAGTTTAAACCCTCTAGATTTCATAAAAACTGACCAAGACTGCAAATGTCTAATGCTTCTTTTTCTTCTTCTCTTGTTTCTTAGGGTAAAGTTTCGCAGAATTATAATGACACCTTTCTTGTTTATGAAATTTTGAATCAGATTATTTAAACAACAACAACCACAATAACAATTGTTACGGGACAACAGATCAACTGCGCTGTGATAACAATAATAATAACAATAATAATAACAATAACATTAGTAACAACGACAATAATAATCAATCCAATCTGCACACGCATACAAACTCCATATAGACTGGTCTGGTAGCAAGTAGTGTCCTAATTATTTCCCAATTATAATTTTTTTTTAAGGTTTATTAGGTTATCTAAAATTTGCCGTTAACTTGACATCCAGATGGGATTTTTATGATCTCAGGGTAATCAGATGTTTAGGCAGGACCACGAAGGGAAAACGGAAGAAAGGAAGCATGATCAGCACTTATTCGTTTTCTTAGCGTTCCCCACTGTAAACTGACTCCGAAATTTCTTGTTGTTCGTCCACTTGTGGACTTTGGCCTTGCTCCAGAACTGGAGTTTTGCGTACTTCTGGAGAGAATACCTGGTACCCATTTTAGGGTGGAGTAAACTGGAAGGTAAAGCCAATTTTAAACATTAAAAAAATATGAAACAAATCTGCCGCGATTAGGATTTGAACTTAAGACCTTCGGAATGGAGACTAGCTCAAACCACCATCCAACTGCAGTTTCTAAGGCACAGAAAAGTCTTAAATAATGTTACGATCGACAATCCACGGTATGTCACGACCTTTCTTTCTGCGATTCTAGTCCAGACATGTAATTGCCACGTTGGCTTTTCCAGATCTCTAGTTACAGGTGATTGTAAAAGTGCGGATATTATCAGCCGCGCCGGAAAGTGGGAACTCTGTCACTTTAACCCCCCTCCCCCTTTTTTCCACACACACACACATGCACACATACACACACACACACACACTTCTGAATAATTTGCAAAAGTGCCAAGGGCCACATGACTTTCACCTCTTCTCGTCTTTTGAAGTATGTGTCTACACATTCCATATTATTTTTCACATACTGTATTTGCCATTCAGCCCATAGTAACAATAATAATGCAAAACTCTCAAGTTCTGAGACAAGACTTAAGTTCAGAAATAGATGGACGACCAGAACTTTCCACCAGAATTTACAGCCTGGAACTGGAAAAAAAAAGTAATAATACAATTTTTGTTTTAACTATCGCGCGTTCAAACAAGTTACATCTCGTTAGGCTCGATATAAAATTATAAGGGTGGCTGCCTCCAATATTCTTCCCACCTCCCCCTTTCCCCTTCACATCTCCAACCTTCGTGAATTTTGTCTTTGTGACGGCGCTCATCTGGCTGCGGCTAGTTGGAACAAGTCGTCGGAGACACTGAGAAAAAGGAAGTGTTCACCATGTTTACAAACCCAGACCGCAGATTTGTGTGTTCAACATTATTTACCGGCTTGTAGTTTGACAGTCGGCCACGCCCTTAGAATGGATAAATCAAGACTTCCTTACCAAGCCCTCATTTGGACACCACAGGGGAAAAGATCTCGTGGAAGACCAAGGGAAACCCTACGTAGAACTATCATCAGGGAAGGCTCGCTCATGGGCCACTCAAACATCCAAGACCTACAACGGATTGCAACGGACCGCCATGCATGGAGAGTCATGACCTCTGCCCTATGTGCCGCACTAGACACAAGAGGAAAGACTAACTAACTAACTAACTAACTAACTAAGTTTGACAGTGTCACATTTCATAGTTATGTAAAACTTACCAGTCCGGGGATTCCCAGTCAATCAAGTGCCCTCTCCACAAGAAAGGTTGGCTGAAACAGATCTCCAACATACATTGTGTCTTGCTTTAACAGTACATACTATCAGACTGGTGTTCTTAGTTCTTACATCTCTTGATGTTGTCCACCTACATTGTCTGCCTCTTGTTCTCTTGCTCCGAATTCTTCATCCAGTAGATTTTCAAAAGAGTTACGTCTTTTAATATCATCGTCATCAGTTCTCGTTATGCCTAGTGGCACATGAGGTTTCAGAAAGGATTTTTCATTCTTTCCTGTCCTGTGCAATCTTCACTGCAGTTTTCAGTGTCAGAGATGCCGCATTCAGGTCACTCTTCATCGTTCGTCTCCATGTTGTTTTTAGGCGCCCTTTTTTTCTATTTCCCTCTGGTATCCATGTGAAAGCTGTTTTGGCAAGCATATCAGGATTCATTCTTATAACGTGGCCAAGCCATTTCCATCTTTTCTTGGTTATCATACTGTCTAACGTTTCTTGGTTTGTGATGAAGTAGTTTAGTGTTTGAGATTGTATCTGGCCAGAAAATGTTGACAATTCTGCTTGAAAATAAGTGGTGGACATGTATGGCCGAAGTATTTTCCCCCCTCTCTTAGCAATTCTCCTTTCATTCGGTCTCCCTAAAGCTTATAAATGATTAACAAAAATTGTCTTCTAAAAGTGTCTTAGTTACAAAAAGAAAACATGTCAGTTTGGTCATTCTTTATTTTTCTGCCGATGGTGCGGAGTTCAAATCGAACTGTTATCGATTGATCGGTTTGTCTTCTCTGGGCTGTTCTCCAAAGGTTTACCATACAATCTTGAGATTTAAAAAATATCCTCAATCTTTATGGTAGACCAACAACATAGATCCCTCAAAAGAAGTTACAATCAGGGCGCCCATAACGGCTACACAGACTAGGTGTCACCTGCAGTCCTACTGGACTAATGTCATCCCCACAACTCAACCCTTGTTACGCCCTATGGGCCAACCCCTCCCTCCCTCCTTAGACACTCAGTGTACGCTGTTGGCGTCTAATCCGCCCCTTTTTTCGCCCCACCAGCTCGTTAGAGATATATAGGCTGACCGTCATTTTATTGTACGAAGTTTTTTCGCCAGGGACACAGATGAGTATCATTTATTTTATACATTATAGTCCTATGTAGTCACTTCATAGTTAGAGCATATTTGTGTATGTGTACTGTGTTGTCCTTTATGTGCTGATGAAGGCTAATCGCCGCAGCGTCCTTTGTTTGTTTATTGTGATCGATTTTGTAAAGCTAACATAAAACTATTTGTTGTTTCTTAACAACTTTTTCTCTTCCCTATAATTTTCTACTCCTTTTAAAAACTTACTACGGGTAAAGACCAAAATGTTAAAATAAAAAATAAAAAGGTAAATTTGGGAGATGAGAACCAGCGTCATTACATGAGAACCAGCGTCATTGCACACGGTTATAAACCATAAATGCTCTGCCACGAATACGGACAGCTGATAAGAAACTATTCGCTTGTGTCGCCATCAGCACGCAACTCTGTAGCTACAGCAACGTTCCTCCATTTACCCCAGAGTGTTAACTCTTCTTCTTCTTCTTCTTCTTCTTCTTCTTCTTCTTCTTCTTCTTCTTCTTCTTCTTCTTCACTTCCTCTTTTACCGCTGTGGGTGTCGAGGGAGATATAAGGTTCTGTTTCTAGCTCTTCTGGCCGCCCCGACCATAGGCACATAGTTTCTCTGATGTTATCCTTCCATCTTGTTCTTGGTCTACCTCGTGCTCTACGTCCTTCTTCTCTTTCCATGTATGCCGTGTATGGTATGGTGTCACAAGACATTCTCTCGAAGTGGGCAAACCATTTCACTTGCTGTCTTTGTATGTAATCCAGAATTGGTTCTGTGCCGACTTTTTCTCTTATGATCTCATTCCTGATCTTATCTCTTATGGTCACTCCTACAGCCCTTCCCAGACATCTCATTTCCGTGGTTACTAATTTTCTTTTATGGTTTGTTGTCAGTGACCATGTCTGGCACTGGTAGCACAGAGTTGGAATAAATATGCTTTGAATAAGATGTCTCTTTGTGCTGATTGGAATTGTTTTATGCTGTAAGAGGGAGCTAGCTGTCCCAATACTTGGTTTGCTTTACTGCATCTAATGTTAATTTCTTTATCCAATTTTCCATCTTCGGTAAATGTAGTTCCCAGATATTTAAACTCAGATGCCTGTTTAATGCCTTTGCACTCTATTGTTATGTTTAGATCTGTCTTCTTTTTGCCTATTGACATTACTTCTGTCTTTTCAGTGTTGATTCTCATATTATTTGTTTTACATTCTTCATTCATGGATGTTAGATGTTGTTGCAATTTCATGGCTGTATCTGCTATCAAGGCCAGGTCATCTGCAAAGAGTAATTCGTTGATCTAACTAACATTTTCATTCATGGGCTTGGCATTCTTGCATATACTGTCGATGTAGGTGATAAACAGCAGTGGTGATAATACACACCCCTGTCTTACTCCAGATGTTACTGTGAATGGATGAGATGTTCCCTGATTTATTCTAACTACACTTCTACAATCCCTGTATAAACTTTTGCACACTTCGATGAGGTGTTCGCTTACTCCATATCTTGCCATTACTTTCCATAATAATTGTCTGTCGACTCTGTCAAATGCCTTCTCCTGGTCTACGAATTCCACAAATAAGTTCTTGTTGTATTCAATGTTCTTTTCTATTAACTGTTTAAGTGTGAAGATTGCATCTGTGCAGCTTCTATTTCTCCTAAATCCCATCTGTTCTTCTGCCAGCTGTGGTTCTATCACTGGTCTCAGTCTTGTTTCTATTATCCTGGCATACATTTTGCCAGCATGGCTTAAAAGAGAGATGCCTCGGTATTGACCGCATTCTCGTTATTAGTGTTAGAAAATAGGTACCAGAGTGTTAACTCTGGTACCCATTATCTAGAGGCTGGGTAAACCCCGGGAACGGCCCGGTTTTGAACACCGGTCGTAGGCGGTAGCGAGTCGCAGCTGGATTTGAAAGCGAGTCTCTTATCGACTGCGTTAACGCGGCCCCGAGGACTGAACTATGAACGTTGTGATCGATTGGACGGTTCCTGGTTGTCCGTCGCACGGCTAATAACATTTGAGCAATGTCACTGACCTTTATCAAGATATTAATGCATTGTATATGTTATGCTGTCGGCTCTGTGGCTAAGTCGATGCGAACGCTTCGTAATGCCGGGGTGACAGGTTCGATCCCAGCTGCGGGCCATGCGCCTTGCGTTGGTTTCGACAGTGGTATCAGGGGGCCGACCGTCCAGAGAGCAATGGAAAACTACTGGACGTAAATTTGCCTAGAGAAACCACACAACAGCCAGGGGCTGCTCGGGTTGGTTCTGCAACGTCCTGTAAAGGATACGCAACTAACCAATATGTTATGCTAAACACGTATGTAACGCTAAACCCGTATGTAAAACTAACCCGTATGTGACGCTAAACCCGTATGTGACGCTAAACCCGTATGTGACGCTAAACCCGTATGTGACGCTAAACCCGTATGTAATGCTAAACCCGTATGTAACGCTAAACCCGTGTATACGCTAAACCCGTATGTGACGCTAAACCCGTATGTAACGCTAAACCCGTGTATACGCTAAACCTATATTTGCAGAGGTCAATCGGCACCCGATGGGTGAGTGATGTGGTCAACATCAAGCCAGCCGTCTTTACTTCCCAAGACATTACCTTGTGCTCACTCTAGACTGGTTAGATCTCGGTGCTCTACGTTAATTATAACAGTTTGCTTAAATGTAGATTCTTCTTCTTATGGATAAAAGAATGAATGAATAATCAACAATTGACATAACTGCATCCCGGACATTCCCACATGTGATCCGTCGATTCTTCAGCAACCAACGGAGAGTTGACTTGTTATAGTACCATTTGCAACCTGATTAAAAGTCCACCCGTTTCAGTTCTTGTGTGTTGGATTGTGTCTCTTTCTACTCGTGTTTTGATCGACCTAATTATGCTTCATCATCATCAGGTGCCTTGCCGACTGGCGTGGGCGATCATGCCTCTCCATAATCTGCGATCTCCTGCAGCATGTATCAGTTCGTGTGCCGTCACACCTCCATGCCATGCAACAAGACTGTCAAGCATCTTCTCTCGTTGTCTTCCTCTATCTCTCCTTCCACAGATCTTTCCAGTGGTCACAACATGTTCTATTTTCCCTCTTCTCATAACATGTAATTTTGCTTATGCATGTATTGTACATATCCGGTGGTTGTGTCCCTACGTATTATTGACTTTCAAGAGGGATCTTTACTCTCAACAAAGTAACGATTTAGGTCCCATAGCTTTGTGTTCATTACAATGTTTATGCAGGCTGTTGGTTCCTTGCGTCTCCGTGCACTTCCAGGGTTGACAGATAAAAAAATGCATTTTAAGCCAAACTACTACAAAAAATACGTCAGAAAACGCCAAATAAAATATAACTTTGTACCTTCTTCACATCAAAAGCTCTAGATTGAATTCTTCAATGTCATCCTCACTGGAACACGTAGAAGACATACCGTAAAAATTTGTAAGCATTTTATCAGATGGTGTGAAGTCTGTGCAACATTTGTTTGATATCAATAGTTCTGCTCTAATTCTCACAACTGCATTGAGAAAATCCAATTGTATTTTGTTTCTTGTTTTTGCTTCAACTAAAGTAACAAGAGAGAATATTCTCTTAACTACACCATTGCTAACTGGCATTATAAGGCAAGTAAAAGCGAAAGTGCTCAACTCCTTTAATGTCTGGTGTCGAAGTACGCCTATTCAAAACTCTTCACTGTTAGTAGGAAGTCCATCTTTCTTAAATGTAGCTTCTTCTTTTCAGTTGACAACATTCAGTTTTCTGTACTGTTCTTCTATAATACTGATGTTGTTTTTCTGCCAGGTGTAAAATCTGTAGCTCTGATACTTGATTCACAACTGCCCTAGGGCTCAGTTTTGACAGATTTTGAAATATATTCTCGGTGGGAACTCTACACGTAATTTGATTGAGAGCTTCCTCTAGCACAGACATACATCTTTCTTTATCATTGTTTATTTCTATCTCAGCTTCAGTCCCGTTATTCTTCTGTAGAAACGCATAACATTCTGTTATGGATTTAATAAGAAGGTCACCGTGGTGGATATTTTTTTCCTGCTAACTGACATTATACAGTCTGATCTTAAGACTTTTTTTGGTGCATGGACAATTCTTGGTGTAGTTCATGAGGATCAGCTTTTGTTTGTTGAAAAAGACTGTTTAATCTTTTAAATTCTTGTACAATTGGTGTCGCAAACACAAAGTACAAATAATTATTGTGGTCTAAAAGCATTTTCTTTAACAATCTTACTTTATATGTTGTCTCAAACGTTGTCTGGACTAATTCCGCACATGTGAAATAAGCTTTCAACTCTTCCCAGTTCACCAACAAATAAAACATAATCTTTCCACGCACAAGCCACCTAGTAGATGACATTTTCTCAAATGGAAGAGGAGCAGTTCGCGCTGATTCACACTCCGTAGATGTGTTCATCACTCTAAACAGTTCTTTATAGGCTTCTCGTCTTAAATCACTATAGCGAAACCACTGAGGTATTTCTGAGAGTAAGAAACCAATATCTGATGGCAGCTTGGCAACTGTATTACAAATGCAGAGTGCTAGTGATTGGCAAATACATTTGAGCTTTATACACAAAGAAGACACATCTTTAATTCTGGACCATACCGAGTTCTTGCACCTGACCATGTTTGAAGCGCCATCTGACGCAAACCCAATACAATTTATAAGACTCTGGCCACACCTTGTGATTTTCTTATCAATCAAACTAAATAAATTTTCTCCTGTAGCCACTTGCAAGGAAATTAAAGCAAGAAATCCAGTAAATAATTTATTTTTCCTGTCACTGAAAAAAACGAACTATAATGCACAAGTGCTTTTGAGTGGAAACGTCAGTAGTCTCATCTATAATAGTGACAAATTTCTTGTTCCTAAAATCATCAATAAGGTCAGCCTTAATTGTAGGCGATATATTTTTTTTTATTATGCATGAACATTTAGTTCTATGCAACTGTATGTGCTCCAATGTACTCCCCTGGCCGTGCGCTCTCATGATTTCACTTAGATGATCAATTGTGCGTATTGCACAATGGCAGGTCATGCTTACAGCAAGTTGCAACTCTGCTGCTTTAACTGTATCATTACCTTGCCTAGAAGTTACTGTTGTAATAAACTGTCACTGGTTTTCTGGTGGAGTTTTCATGCTGTGTTTTTCGGTCATTTCATAAATTGATAGGTTACTAGTGCTTGGTGCAACAATGCACTGACACAGTTTATAATTTGCTGCCTCTGATTTGTTTGAAGATCTTTTGAGCCACGGGTATGTTTTCTCCCAATTACTGTTATACTTGCGATTGCTGTCATAAGATGCTTTCCATTTTTTGGATGACCTGGCCATTGGTAAAGGTAATAAAATCTATCACAGATAGAACTATTATCTCCATTTTCTATTCTCAAGTAGTTTCTTAACAGTTTGAATCACTTGGTATAAGAAATGGCGCGAGTCTCCGTTAGTCCTTACCAGGACATCACCCACACACACACACACAAACTGAAATAAAGATGTTAAATGTACGTCTGCACTGTTTTTAGTAAATTAGCGTGTTTTTCACGGAGTAACCATGAAGAAAATGTGAGCACGTCTTGTTTAGAAAAGCTAGGGAAAACCCCAACACGGGAAAATATGCCAGCTCACTGTCAAGGGGAGGGAACTAGCTGGAAACAGCTCAATTTAAATACGCCAAATTTGTGGAATCTGGCGTCAGAAACGCCAATATGGCAACCATACGCGGCCGTTACTGCTTGACTGCTTACGCTGCACCGTTACGATATTGATCAAAATGTGTCTGAGATTGTACTTGGTTTTACTTGTTTAAGAGAAGAATATAAATAATGTAAAAAAAAAAAATCACAATCGCTATCAAGATTGTTTAATTATTCTTAGTCAATATCTAATTATTCATAGTACAATTTCTATCTTAATCACAACCCAAATAAAAGCAAAATGTGAAACTATACAAATTGCATTTTGGTCATATAAGTAATTACATGATATATACATTTAATATAACAATATATACTTTGAGAACTTAGTTAATACCATATATATACCAATTTTAACCATAAGGGTTGAATAGGATTTTCTTGAAAAATTACTACTTGGCTACTACTTGGCAGAATTTCCTTCTAAACAGATGACTCTCATACCGTTGCCACAATCAACAGAAAGTGGCATACTGACAAATTACCTGCACCAAATTCGTAAAATCTGAATTATGACCAGTCTAGGTTTTCCTAAGTATTCTGTTCCCGATTTGTTTCTTTTTAATCAGTACAATGTCTGCTGCAATAAGGCTTCATCTTTTTTAGTTCGATCAGGAAACCACCAGCCCCAGCACAAGACGACTATTTTATTATGGACAGACCAGACCAAGTCGTTATCCTCCGCCTCAGAACAGGGCACAACCGATTACATAACCACATGCACACAAAATTCAAGATAGGCGTATCAGCCATGTGCACCTGTGGAAATGTGCCCCAGACAGAAGAGCATGTACTCCAGGGCTGCACCGAATTTGACACATTAAGACAAACCTTTTGGCCAGAAAGAACAACAGTGGAACGTAAACTCTGTGGACCACCGAATGAATTAACAACAACAGTGAAATTTATACAAAAGACAAAACTGCTGATATAGACAACTTATTTCAGGCGAACGAAAGAAGAAGAAGAAGAATCTCTTTTAGTTGTGCACCAAGCCATTTTAATAGCCATGTAAGACAACTAGTCTTATCAGTGTTTTATATATTTTGGTCTTGATATTGTAAGATACAGACTTTCACTTTAGCAGACGCTGAAAATTGAATGCCTCGGTGAAGGTTGGTATCAACATTGGTGTTTATGCCAATTTGAAGGGAGATATCCCATCTTTAATCCTGATAAAATGTGTGTGTCCTTCCTTGCAGCCAGCATCATCCCATGCTTCATCTGAATGTTTACCAAGGAATTTGGAATACCTTATTGCTGAAACATATAACTGGTTTTCCAAATCTGTCAGACAACAGCAATATAATAACTTATATAAAGCATTGAATGATGGTTCTGTCAGCTGTTAAAAGAACTGTGAACTTATGGTTGGAGTTAAAGACACACTGTAGCAGAAGCAGAATATCAGTTAACCAAAATACACTTGGTTGACTGGGCAAACAAAACAGAAACTGAAGCGTTTTGGAGTGAAGTGAGACAATTTAAAGATGCCTCAGGAAACAGATCATTCTGCAAGCTCTCTGAATGTACCAGGTCTGTCATGATACTACCCCATTCAAATGCTGACATAGAAAGAGTTTTCAATGCTATGAATTATATCGAATCTAACCTAAGAAATAGGATGAAACTTGACTTCTTAAATGCTATCTTGACAATAAAATTTGTCCTGAGGAGAGCAGGAAAATGCTGTTAAACTTATTAGATCCCTGATTTTATATTTAAAGAAATTGGAACAGCTAAAGCATAACTCAGCTACTCTGAGATATGTCTTTGCCTGCAGAACTTTGAGCCTATCTGCAATAGTAGGCAGTACAAGTATATATCGCACAAAAACTACTGGGGTATCTCTTGTACATCTCAGAAATACCTGCATAGCTTCATTCTATATGCGTTCAATTTTCATCAGCTGACTTTTTGATATGGTAAGCATTTCAAGACCATAATTTATCACCGACAGGATCACAGGCTAGGACTTTGTGAACAGCATTCTTTGCTTCATGTCCATTTCCGTCATAACTTTGAGAACACTGAGTCCTTTTTGGCATTTCACCGCAACTGCATCCAGTAAATCCCTAAAGGACAGGCTTCAATTTAGAATTATACTCAGGTACCTCTGTTTTTTTCTTTTGATGTTACTGTTATTAATGTGAGGGCTGGAACATCAGCTCTTACAATTCTATTGTCTAAACAGCACCACAAAACAGCTGCTTTTTCTGAGTTGATGACAGTTCCCATTTCTGCACACCAGTCAGTCACTTTATCTAGTTGCCTGTAGCTCCTGGGCTATCCGTTGCCTATGACTCCCCTAATTATATGCAAGAGAATCATCTGCAAAGGTCAATATCCTTCCAATCTTGCTTATATACACATTAAAGAGCACTTGGAGAATGAAAGAACCCTGGGGTAGTCCGGGGAGATTTTACATGGTTCTGAGGTCCATGTAACGAGGCAATATGTACCCAGATATATGAGTGTCCTTGATACATTAGTTATTTAAATCCTACCGGACAGGGAAGACATGGGCAATGTCTGCTGATGAAGAATAGGTTGAAACATGAGATTCTTGACCTGGGCCAGTGCAATCATAGTACACTAGAGCAGAGGTTCTCAAACTTTTCACCGCGGACCCTTGTTGGGCTAGAAAAGAAAATGTGCAGCACCACTACGCTTAAAGTGGTTTGAATACTTAGAGAAAAGAAGAAAAACAGTGCAGCACAAATAAAATGCTCGTTTGCCTTTGTTGCAATAAATGAAACTATCTGGATATCAACTGCACCTCAACGAATGCAGGTAGAGGATTTGTCGCATGTTGCGGTTGGCATTTTATGCAATATGAAACATGTCTGAGTGTGAAACACACATTAAACTCTTTTTGACAGTGGCGAAGGAAGACAACTTGAATTTTAACTTTCAAGTACTTTCATGCCTTCTTTAATAATTTCACAACTGTTAGCCGACTTTTCTCCAACATCCTCTATCCCTTGTCCCAGTTGTACACTCTCTTAGACTGCTGCCCGTCCATCACTTGTATTGTTGTCTGCCTCTTGCTCTCTTGCCTTTGACCTTTCCCTCTAGTATGGTTTTTAAAAGTGTGTTATGTCTTTTAATATGGCTAAAGTATCAGTAGCAATGACATCAGTGTCGACTGCATAAACAAGTGTTCTTGTAGTATCTCCTATAGCGGTGGTTCTCAAACTGGGTGCCATATGCCAGGAGTGCCTCGGCAATAATTAAGAATTTGTTCAAATCTGCTTGAGATCAACAAAGACAGCAGTTTAAAACAGAAATACCACCAAGGAAGCCAAGAAGAATTCTGGATGCTTGAGATCAACAAAGACAGCAGTTTAAACCAGAAATACCTTGAAGGAAGCCAAGAAGAGTTCTGGATGCAAGTTTATTCAGAAGACAATGCTATTGGCAAGGCTGCAGTACATTCTCAAGGTACACTTACATAAAAAACAGATACAGGAGCAAACTTTCTGGGTCAAGTGATTTGAGGGTAAAATTAACTAAACTTCTCATATACATAAAGGAAATAATGAAAAATGCATCTAAACAATTTCATTCATTGCATTTAAGACAAGTAAACATTAAATGTGCACTGGTTTTTTTTTCTTCTTCTCCTAAGTATTCAAATCGCTTTAAGGGTAGATGTGCCATGAAAAAAAAAAATTGCCTGACAGAGGTGCCACGGTGAAATCAGTTTGAGAACCACTCTTCTTTCAATTTCCTGATATTTTCTCAAAGGCCAAGTAGACAAATAAATGTCAGTATATCATTAGGAAATGGACTATTCTGAGTTCAGTACCAAGCAATACTATTGTGAGCAACAAACAATAGTCTTAGATGATTACTATATAGACAACTACCATTGAGCTACACAAACACATTCTCCAGGATCTATATTAAACCTGTGTCTTCCTATACCCTCCTATGCTATATCAGTGTTACAATATGTACTGATAGAACCATCTACTCAAGCAAGTACAACTCAAACCACTGTATTCTATAAGTTAGTGGCATCAACATGACCTCTTTGGTGTCTAAACACCACATACCCTTTAATAAAAGATAACACAAGCTGTTATAACTTATATTATCTCGACAATGTCTTTCATACAACACAACACAAGCCACTATATTTTACACTATCTTGACACTGTTTTTAATAAAACATAACACAAGCAGCTTTATTTTACACTATCTTGACAATGTCTTTCATCCAACATAACACAAGCCACTATATTTTACACTATCTTGACACTGTTTTTAATAAAAACATAACATAAGCCGCTATATTTTACAATATCTTGTCATTGTCTTTCATACAACATAACTTCTTCTTCTTCATTCACCGGCTGTGAATTCCGGCGGAAGGTCCCGGTTAATCGTCCACTTGGACTTTTGGCTTTTACCTGGACCTGAGTTTTGCGTGTACAACCGTTTTACTGGCTTTTGCCGTTCCCTCCCTCACGGGCTGATGTACTCCGACTTCGAGGGAAGACGTCAGGTCTATTTCTAGGATTACTGTGGCCATTGTTTTGTGTGGGTCAAGATGTTACCTTATTTGTGTGGTGTCCTCTTTGTCCCTTTCTCCACAGGTGTTGCCCTCGGAGTACCCCCTTTGGGGCAGCCCCCTGTGTGGAACCGTTGGCCTTCTAGGGTAGGCAGGAGCAGATCATGGGCATTCCCCGCCATCCAAGGAGGTTTCCATAAATGCAGAGCCTACACATAACGCTCTGGTTCTGGGCTCACCCAAGGAATTATCACGTCCTGCACATAACTGCTTAACCTCACAACCATATTAGCTTCCCACTTGACCACGGGCTGCGCCCTCCGGAGATCAGCGGGAAGCAGCCCGTGGGTTTTGAACTTTTGTGACCACACGAATAGGTACAATCTTTTTCGTTGCATGATTGTCATCTTTTGCGTGCCGTGAGCACGACAGAATGGAGAATCCTGCGTCAGGCATGTCTTTATCTGTTTGGTCCCAACACTCGGGCGAGTGGGGTCTCCGGATGTGGACATTCTGACTTTTTTCCAGTCAATACGATTTGTGATAGTCGGGTTTTGAGTTTGCTCATGTGCCGTAGGATCTATTTTTGTCAGACATTTGGGCTTAACCAGTCGATGGATGGTTGCTGTCTTGGTGTACTTCAGCACGGTGGCAACGACACTGAGGGCTGACAGAGGATGTATATAGGTAGAATCTTGCTGCGAGACGCCACCCACAGGGGATGTTACTCGTCTGTGCTGCAGGTAAATCTCTAGGTCAAGGGTTGAGTCTCAGCAACACATTCTCTTCACTCCACAAACTTTTAACCGAAGGTTGTCATTTTAGTTGTATGTTTGGCAGGCACTTTACTCATGTTCCTAATTAGTTTTGATAAGCTTTTTCACCCAATGCGTTTGGGGGTGGGCTGATGAGAGCCACAAGGACACTACACCTCTAGGGGCCGCTAACTCCGAGATCCCCTGACAGCTCTGTTAATGCTCATTTGAGACATTATCCGTGGCGCACAACGAGTTTGTGCTGCAGGAGTCTTGCGTGAGGTTCCGTAAAACCAGAACAGTGCAGGACTGGCGCCCGAATGACGTACGGAGTAACTCCTTATACACATTACGTTGAACTTAACTTTACCTCATGCCTGTGACAGAAATCACTGCGCCACATACAACATAACCAAGCCACTATATTTTACACTATCTTAATATTGTTTTGAATAAAACATAACACAAGCCGCTATATTTTACAATATCTTGACAAAGTATTTCCTACAACACTACAACATAACAAAAGCCACTATGTTTTACAATATCTTGACAATGTCTTTCACACAACATAACACAAGCTGCTATATTTTACAATATCTTGACAATGTCTAAAGCAGGTCCCAAGTGATGCTTCTATGAGCTACTAACAACATGATGCCCTGTGTGTTTACACACAACTTATAAGTATTAACCAACATAACTTCCCATCTATATGATAGCTTTCTTACATAAAATAATACTTATGGAAAACTCCCAAGTATTAAGCTCTTCAGGTTACCACTATAAAAGTGTCCTTTGCTCTTCCCTTCTACTGCAACACTGCCTGTGTTTGTTTCCCCATTGATATAGCACAGGGTGTCCACAAAATACTGTACCCTTTTCTGTCTGTTCTATTTATGTGCCCAGTGTGTGGAGAGAAGTGCAAGTGAGGCTGTTTGCTATTAGATATTCCAAGTTTTGATTGACATACCCACCGTTCCCATGAACATAAAATATCCAGAGAACAGATCACAGAAGAATTGATTAGCATTACTAGAGACACATTGATCCAAGTATGGAAGGAAATGGACTATCAACTAGATATCTGTAGTGTCACAAAGGGTGCTAATACTGAATCTTTGTAACACAGGGAAACACTTTGAAATTTTACCTGTCAGTATATGAGAGATTCTAAAATCACATCAAGGGGACCAAGAATATTTTTTTTTAAAGTACATTCTTTTTAGAACACCCTGTATATTAACATTCACACTTGTGAGATTTCTCTCCTGTGCGTGTTCTTTCTCATCTCATCATAATGGTACTTCAAGAAATTAATCATTTTCAGATGTCATTGTTAAAGTTTGTCTATTATATGCTTTTTATTATGTCGTCTCAGATTTCCATTTCTACCAAAACAAGCACCACAAACATCACATTTGTAAGGTTTCTCTCCCTTGTGTGTTATTACATGACGGTTAAGATCACCAGGTACTGAAAATGAAACACCACAAACATCACATTTGTACAGTTTTTCTCCTGTGTGTAACCGCATGTGACATTTCAGACTACCAGCTCGAGTAAAAGAAACATCACATTCATCACATTTGTAAGGTTTCTCTCCTGTGTGTGTTCTTACATGACGGTTAAGATCACCACCTACAGAAAAAGAAGCACCACAAACATCACATTTGTAAGGTTTCTCTCCCGTGTGTGTTCTTACATGACGGTTAAGATCACCAGCTACAGAAAATGAAACACCACAAACATCACATTTGTACAGTTTTTCTCCTGTGTGTAACTGCATGTGACGTTTCAGACTGCCAGCTCGAGTAAGAAAAGCACCACATTCATCACATTTGTAAGGTTTCTCTCCTGTGTGTGTTCTCTTGTGTTGGTTCAAATTGCCAACTACTGCAAACAAAACTCCACAAACATCACATTTGAAAGGTTTCTCTCCAGTATGTTTTCTCTTGTGACATTGCAGATGTTCAGCTCGAGTGAAAGAAGCCTCACAAACATCACATTTGTAAGGTTTCTCTCCCTTGTAACTTTTAGTACTTGGGTTTATCTCTGAAACAAACCAGAGTAAAGATTTCATTAATACATTCATGGGCGTACCTCAGACCGGTGGTGGAATGGCTCAGACATTGTGAAATCCACTTTAACTTGAGCAAACCAGGATCAGTTCAGAATGTGAATTTTTAGCAATAAAAATTTCCCCCCCCCCCCCCCCCCCCCCACTGACCCATTGACAATGGATCAAACATAAAACCTTCTCGGACAATTGTGAACATCACAGAGGGTCCATTTGCATGTTGCCCATTTTGAGAATAATTCTCAGCAGTCATAAATGTTCATATGTTGACTGGTGCTTGCACAGAGACTGATTGGGTGGACAAATGTGTTAATCTATATGGTTGAGATAGGGCTGATTCTATATCCCACCACTGGAACATCAACACAGAACATTCTACAACAGAGCTGAGCTACATCTGGGAAGTATTAGACCACATCCTGAGAATGATAGGGTCAACTTTAGAATGACTGCCTTTACTTCCCTAGACATTTACTGGCTCTCAGTTTGGGCTGGGTCAGACTTGAGGTCATAAGTCAATTATGAAAATCTTTATTGAGACACAAATGAACCAAGACCTTCAGGCTGGCATGCCAGTCATCGTGCTAACATAATCCATACCAAGAGCCAGTCAAATGTTCATTTATGTCACCATTTACTAAATACTACTTTATGCTGTATCTGAATTACTTTTATCTTTACCTCGATATTCTAGATAAACTTCAGGTTGTTCTGTTTTGACAACTGCTGTTATTTCACTCGTCTAACACTCTGGAAATTGCTTAACATCTATGGTTTCCCCATCAAATATATCAACATCATAAAATCTTTTTATAATGAAACACGATGCTGTGTAAGAACTGATTCCAGCAATTCTGACTGGTTCCCGGTGGAAACAGGAGTGAAGCAAGGCTGTGTCCTATCGCCGATGCTTTTTGGTATAGCAATCGACTGGGTTATGCGCGAGTGCATAAATAACGCAAATTTAGGCATTACACTGGTTGACAAAATTCTGGAAGACCTAGACTTCGCCGACGACATAGCACTCCTGAGTTCAGAACACACAGACGCCCAAGAAAAAAATCAATCGACTCCAGAATTTCTCAGAACAAATTGGACTCCAAATTAACACCGCAAAAACAAAAATTCTAGACCTTACCAACAGTTCAGTTGATATCACGCTGAACAACAACAGCCTTGAAAAAGTCAACAGTTTCACTTATCTAGGGAGCAAGATGTCATCTACAGGAGATACCGCACCAGAAATACCATTTAGAATAGCACTGGCATTTAGTGCCTTCAATAAACTGTCCAACATCTGGAAATCAAAGACACTTAGCATACACACAAAACTCAAGATCTTCAATTCTTGTGTGATTCCAGTACTAACGGATGCGAGAGCTGGAAATCAACGAAAACTCTAGACACAAAATTAGACAGTTTTGAAAATAAATGCCTTAGAAGAATACTAAATTTCAAATGGTCAGATTTCCGAACCAATACACAAATAAGACAAGAATCCAGGCAAGAGTGTGTGTCTAATTTTATACGAAAACGCCGCTGGAACTATGTCGGCCATGCCCTTAGAATGGATAAATCAAGACTTCCTTACCAAGCCCTCATTTGGACACCACAGGGAAAAAGATCTCGTGGAAGACCAAGGGAAACCCTACATAGAACTATCATCAGGGAAGGCTCACTCATGGGCCACTCAAACATCCAAGACCTACAATAGATTGCAACGAACCGCCATGCATGGAGAGTCATGACCTCTGCCCTATGTGCCGCACTTGACACAAGAGGAAAGACTAACTAACTAAGTCTTACCAAGGATGCAGCCTTCAGTGAGAGTCTCATTAGAAAAACTGTGAACATCTGGGTAACTTGTATCAACATCAGCCATCTCAACATCTGGTAGAATTTCATGTTCCAAACTATCAAAGATGTGACTTTCAGTGAGAATTTCTTTAGCAGAACTCTGAATGTTTGGGTGGTCCAGATCAACTCCAGGCTGTTCTAGCTTGACATCCGCTAACATTTTACTATCCATCGTCAAATTGTATGTTGAGAGATCGTTAGCAGAACCAGGAACACAATCAACCTGAAAGGAATGGACAATTACACATTTATGACAAGTCATAAATCACATATAAAGTAATCAGATTTAAAAATGTGTATGATAATATTAAGTCATGACTTGATTTTTCCAATAAGTCACCTCATTATGAGTAACTTAGTAATTCTATACAAAGTGTACATTTCTCAACTCAGTCTATGTTCACTCTATCTCAATTTTACTGTAAGTCTTGTCTGTAAATACTTAATTATTTTTTTCCAAATCAGTTAGACGTAAATATTGTTGCTCTCAAGTGGAGTATCTTGCACATGTCTGCTTAGCCTGTCTTCCTAAGAATCAAGGGTTGTGTCTTTAGAAGCCAGTAGGATATATTCTGTAGATCAAGAACTTTGATGACGTTCACACCAGAAACAGTTCAGTTCCTCGGCATGTTGAACCTTCCTTATAGTGGACTTGCAGGTTCAGCTACGCCAGATTGGATGATTAGCAAGATATGGCTTAAAACATAGACGGGGCACAATAAGTACAACAGGATCATTCCATTTATTTGAGAAATCAAGCGTGACGCCATGTTTGATCTCTTGGTGCCAATGTTCCCTCCAGCAAAATGCAAGTGGTGGTAAATATCTGAACGTTTTGTCCTGCCGCTGGAACAACATTCACTGCTTCAACTTGCTGTATGTGAATTTGGCAGATTCCAAGAAACATGACTGATTATCCTTGTTAATTTTCCCTCCCTAAAATTATAATAATGGGTCACATTTCACATTTTTTCATAAACTAGCACAAAAAAAGGGGGTTGGGGTCTGGGGTGAGGGATTTAACACTAGGATGTGCAGAATGAACGACTAGAATAAATAACTTCAGCAATATTAATTAATAACACTCTTACTTTTATTTAAAAAACAATAAAGAAATAAATAAAAAGGAAAGAAACCACATGGGGAAGATGGAAAAGTCGACAGAGATGTGAGTAGATGGGTAACAAAATATCACAAACAATGACATCAGCAGTCTGCATGTATCATTATCATCTGTCATTAAAATTCTTAGAGATGTTAATGAAGTTCCATATGCTGGGTTATTACTTAAGAACCTGTCAGCTGGATAGAGATTAAAATATCCAACCCAACGATACTTAACGAAGACTGTCAGTCACCTTATAGCAATTAGAATTTACAATGTGTGATTGTGTTGAAAAATGGATATAATTTTCTATTCAGCCAGGGATTAGCTGCTCTTTGTGGATGAATATGTACTATCTGTGTTTTGTTCATCTGTTACTTGTTATAACATTAGTAGTTTAGTATGCACTTAAACATAATTACCACATATTACTAGTCAATGTGGCCGTGTTTGGTAAAATCCACAATCTGGATTTGGTAGCGGTCAGATAAAAGTTGCTCAAACTGACATCATCAACAACTGATAATTATGACAGATGCATTTAAAATTCTGTGGTGGTTGCATATTTGAAAAATATAAATAATAATCTAAAAAAAAAAAAAAAAAAATTTGCAATACTAGCTTAGCAAGCATTTAAACTTAATTGTCAAATATTGCTAGTTTGGGGAAACTCAAATAATGGGTTTGGTAATGATTAGATAAATATTTTTCTAACTGGCGTATCATCAACTGAAAATTATGATATACATGTATTTAAAAAATGTTGCTTCTCTTCTTGTTTCGTTTGCCTGAAACGAGATGTCTGTATCATCAATTTTGTCTCTCATATAAATTTCACTGACATTTTTAGTTCGTTCAGTGGTCCGTAGAGTTTACGTCATACTGTTTTTTTTTTTTCTGGTTTGCCCTAATGTACCAAATTTGGCGCAGTCCTGGAGTACATGTTCTGCTGACTGGGGCACCTTTCCACAGGTGCACATGGCTAGATATCTGTTAAATAACTCATGTACTGAAATCTCAGTAAAATATATCAAATATATACAGATATGTATTTATAAGGCAAGAGGAAGACCAAGGAAACGGTGGATTGACGGGGTCTCTGAAACCTGCCAAAAGCATGGCCTCAGAACATCAGATGCTGCCCGCCTTGCTTATGACAGGAACTTGCATCTCCCCACAACGCTTAGCGGCATACGTGGAAGGAAAAAGTAAAGTAAAGTAAGTATTTATAAAAACAATGGATGTCAAATTTTGGAGTTTCATGGTCGCAATACGTTCATATACCTAGTGGAAATTTAATGTTAGCGTCCATGACAACAGCATCCCTAAAATTCAAAATTCTGCATGATTTTACTACTTCTGCGGTGTAGGCAGGAGGGTATTTGAGGCTGAGAATTTAAGGGCCGCATGGCTGGTGCACTCTCCACTGACTGCTTGAGTTCTGATCCGTTCGGTCAGCCGTTCCTCTTGTTGCACTATTTGACTGAATAGTATAGTAAAATTAATAAGTTTCTTTTTCTTTTTATGTTTGATTTCTGATTTACGCTGACAGACAGGTTTTTGTGATAAATCTGGCTGTTTTTAGGCGTTCCCTATATATTTCAGTTCCCTACAACTACATTATAATACATTATTCGGCTATCCTAACAATAACTGTCCCACATTATTGAGACCGAAAACATACCCTAACAAGGCCTCAGTAACGTGTCAATTGCGGACTTTCAGGGACTATACGGCCATCGCCGAATTGCAAACTTCCGGGGACTATACCGCCACCGCCGAGAGTAGCTCCGACTCCGCTCACGCAGCATGGATTTGGGCTAAACTAGATGGCTGGGACTCACAAGTAAATAAAATGAAGGAAGCTGCAGGAGATGCGGTAGCTGCTGCTCATGAGTCCCAGCCATCTAGTTTAGCCCCAATATACGCCGCGTGAGCGTCGTGTGGGATACTCTCGGCGATGGTGAAAGTCGCCGTAAGCGCGCAATTGAAACGTGACTGAGGCCCTGTTAGGGTATATTTTTGGTCTTGATAATTTGGGACCGTTATTCGGAGGATAACTTATGCAAAAAATAACTACGTTTGAAATGCGATGTCTCTGAAGAGTCACCAACAATACACGAAGAGACAGAGTCACAAACGACATCATTAGAGACAAAGTTGGAACAAGAGCATGCATAAAACATATTGAAAGACAGAGAATGAAGTGGTTTGGCCATTTAGTAAGAATGCAACTGGATCAGATTGCCTATAAAAGGCCTTTTACAGTAGAACATCGGGAAGAAAGTCCAGAGGAAGACCCAGGAAAAAATGGATAGATGGAGTAGCTGGATACGGCTAGAAGATCCAGAAAACTGTCACTCAAATCACGCGAGCGGCACAAAACAAATATTTTAAACCACGACACTGGGCTGCAACCCGGTAAAAGTGAAGAAGACAATAGATAGATTCGAAGGATAGCACCATTAGTTTAAAGAATATCCGATGACATAAGTTTAAACAATAAACGAAGGACGAATAGTGATACATCACTGTCTAAATAGTTATTATATACCTCAGTGCTAAGTCTGCAGGCTTAGCTGACGGAGAAATGAAATAATTCATCTACTCCATAAACTGTACGATGTCAGGTTTTCAAACAGACGAACATGGACACCGCCATTACTGCCAGTCTGGCTTTAGGTGAATGCACCGTTCCGACATTGATCAAAATGTTTCAGGATCCATAATGGTACTGCTACTGACGACAATCTTTCCCTGGTTGGAATCATTGCAAAACTTTCCCTTTGAGGTAGAGGTCCCATCAAAGGATGAGTTCCTGGAAGGTTGGCCTAAGTGGAGCGTAATTAGGAGTTTGCCTATCGGGTGTGTTGGACCGATAAAGGTAAAGTCGGAAGATGTGAACCAGCGTCATTGCACACGGTTATAAACCATAAGTGCTCCGCCACCAGTACGGACAGCTGATAAAAAACGCTCAGCCTGTGTCGCTGTCCGCACGCAACTCCGTAGCTACAGCTACGTTCCTCCATTTACCACAGAGTGTTAACTATGGTACCCATTGCCTAGAGGCTGGGTGAACCCCTGGATCCGCCCTGTTTCGAACACCAGCCGTGGGCCGCAGCGAGTCGCAGCTGGATTTGAAAGCGAATCTGTTGACTGCGCACGCCCCCCCCCCCCCTTTTTTCAACATATGGCTGCCAAGCTGTAAATCGCAACACAATGTGACAACTTCCTTGCTAAAAAAAGGAACACAGAAAAATATTTTCAAAGCGGTCTGCTGACTGCCAGCAGTCAAGTATTGACTCAAGTATATAGCGCTGACTATGCCGTACGAGTCGCGGATAGAAGAAAATTACCTGTACAAGCTCGAAAAGTAGACGAAGTGTACGTTAAAATCTTCACCGTTGAGGCCTCATCTCCACTTCCACATACACAGTGTGCTAAAGCAACTGGGCTTGTGAGGAAACGAGCATAAACGGTCTCTGAAACAACTGGGCTTGTGAGGAAACGAGCATAAACGGTCTCTGAAACAACTGGGCTTGTGAGGAAACGAGCATAAACGGTCTCTGAAACAACTGGGCTTGTGAGGAAACGAGCATAAACGGTCTCTGAAACAACTGGGCTTGTGAGGAAACGAGCATAAACGGTCTCTGAAACAACTGGGCTTGTGAGGAAACGAGCATAAACGGTCTCTGAAACAACTGGGCTTGTGAGGAAACGAGCATAAACGGTCTCTGAAACAACTGGGCGAAGCTGCAGAAAGGAATTCGAGCTGGCTTTTGACGCAACAGAATGTCGTGGGGGGGGGGGGGGGGGACGGAGCTCTGTGGACTGGTCTGAGATCCTAGTAAAGAGGAACTTTTCATCCTTAAAAAGCCAAAGTGCACGACAGATGTCTGCCAAAGTCTCTCTGTCAATTGCCAAAGTCTAACATCTGTCCGTTGAACCAACCGTGAGCTCGTCACTCTAGTCGCGATGGCAGGCGGTCAATTTGCTATTGCAGCGACACACATATGCAATAAAAGAAATCTCACATTACCTGTTGCAAAGTCACCTTTTCGTGTTGTTCCCTGAGTGTTTAAATGCAGCAGGAGAGCCGGGGCCTGGCGTCATGAACCAGACTGGCCCGTCCTCTGAAATTGTCTAGGATATCTGATCGAAACTATCTGAGACAAGGGACCATCCTATTGATGATCGGTAGCTGCTCCTGCTCTCATGTGGAGTTTTTCTTATTTGTTGCTCAGACGCTGGTTTCTCACAGAATGATCACTAAAGTCACTCTATTATGAGATGTAGGGAAAGTCTCCTTCTACTGCTGCATCTGAAGCGCATTGACCTTAATACTAAAGTAGGTTGCTGTGAAAATTACAAATGGGTCAATTGTATGAGCGGAGCTGTGGTAGTAGTGGCTAAACTATTGCCTGTGACAGCCAAATCAGGGCACTGGCTAGACGTTTGCCCGAATGTCATAGGTTTAAATCTGCATCATCATTTATGTTAATCAAATGCAAGGCCTCCCAGACCGAAGCAACCTAAATGGATACCAGGAAATCTCCTGGAAAGTAAAGACAGTCTATGTGATGTTGATGACATCAGCCATTGAATGCCATTTGGTCAAGAGAATATTGGTCTAAGACAATATCGCCAGTGTTATGGTGATATAAGAACTCATTGGCTGACTTTACAGGTGTCAGTGCAGTGTAATAGATGGGCAGCAGCTATAAATGGCATAAATGCAGAATTGTCCCTGTATGAAAGCATTCTGTCTAACAGATAATCGGTGTAATACAGCAGATGAATAGTTACAGTAGATAAGCGAACTAACAGAGGAACAGTTACTTTATGTAAGTGTTCTCTATTTAATGTACAGAAATGACAGGACAACAAAATAACAATCACTTGCAGGCCAATGAGCCTCGCTAACTGTATATAAGACGATGGAAAGAATGGTTAACAGAAAACTCAAACTTCATTTACACAGACAGTTCAGTGTCAAGTGGCAAAAGAAGTGCTTAGGGCTTCGTAGCAAAAGTTAATGGTCGAGGTTTTGTGCGGGAGAGCCTAGCATATGATACCACAACATCCAGCATAAGAATGGAGGTAGAGGCGGTCACTGCAGCTTTCCGCTGGCTAAAGAACACGACACACACACACACATCGTGATTGTAACTGATTCAGAAAGCATGCTGAGGAAGATCAGAACAGGTATGTTTGGTGCAGAGTGGCATGCTTCGCAAAATACAGGTACTAGAACATGCAAGATTTAGAAAGTGCTGTAGCATAGACCTTCATACTACAAACACCTGAAAGTTAACACCTGTGGTGTAAGGTTCATGAATGCAGTTAGCTTAGGGGTTATGAATGCAGTATCAATTTTGATATACTTCACCTGCAAATGATTTGGCAGTAGACCACTTCGCATTCCTTTTGAACTAGTATGGATGTCGACCATTAAGTGGCAATGACAAAATCACAAACAATGCAAAACGGTTGTGGTCGTTTAGCAATGCCCTTTAAAAAGATATGAAAATAACCTTTTAACAAAGATTACAGGAGATCTTTTTCAATGATAAATGAAAACACCTGTAAAGTATTTCAATCTTCAAAAAGCTTCTGATAATGCATGTAAATCTAATGAAAACAAACTAAAAAGAACGAATGAATGAACAACTTTATTTTAAAAAAAGTTAGCATTCGTTTACATAGGCTCAGCTAACCTTCTCTGCTTTTTATACCCAACTTCTATTAAACAGTATTTCATTTATACAAATGTAAAAAATAACAACAATATATTGATTACAACTGATTGGCGTGTGCAAGAATAATCCTTGCATGACTAATTAGTAATGTAATAATTTCCTGTGTGGTTTCCCCGTCCCCATTGTGGGGGGAAAGAAGAATACACCCACTGCCTCCCCAACAAGCATGTCACAGGAGTCGACTAATTGGTGACATTTTTTGAAGTTAGAGTGCATCTGCCAGAGAGGCAAGGAACCAAGAGTCTGCATACAAATAAGTCAGATCTGTAACACGCATGTGTACACAAATCTCAGGTTCTGGAACAAGACCAAAGTTAGAAGGTGGTTGAACAACCAGAACTTTCTGCTAGAGTTTACAGTTGGTGAACATGAAGAATAATACAATAGTTGTAATGAATGCACAAGATCGTGAATACACATAATATAACATGGTTTGATAAAGGGTGTACGTAGTCTGTTAACGACAGTTTCGTATCCTTTACAGGATGTTGCAGAAACAAACTTAGCATTTGTTTGGCTATTGTGGGATTTCTAGGCAAATTTTATATTACGTAGTCTGTACTGAGGTATTATTCAAATACTTTATGTCTGCATTAGATCGCCCTCTTCCCCGGGATGGTAAAACCCAGCCTTATTCTCCCAAACTCTACCTCATCTTGACCTCAGACTCTGCCCTGTATGTAAGGCCTAGGGGGATTAGGGGTTTAACTAAAACCCTATATTTAATATCCTGTCTTCTACTTCATCTTTGTCTCCACCGCTGCTGTATCTTTAGTCAATGCTCCTAAGTTTATCTGAGATATCCCTTGTAATATTGACACCAGTATTTAACAATTTAGGAGACAGACACATTGTCAGGGTTTGTGACTTATAGTATAGATGTGTCAGGTTTTTGGTGTCTTGATTCACTGTGCCTCCACAGCTCAACTGTAAAGGATGCTAAGACTATTTTGTTTTAAGTCTGTACTAGATTTGAGAAAATGTAATATGTTTAGGCATTTGCTAAGTCTTGCATTATATTTAAACTGTAAAATGGATACACACACACACATACAGACACAGCTGTAAAAAAGCAATATATGAGGTACAGCAATAATAAGAACAGAAAAAAATGATACTTTAAAATACTTATTCTTTTCCTTACACCTTCACCAGTAATCATTTTTTTTTTTTTTTAGAAAGTAAGAAATTTGGGAGTGAATTTTTTGATATATGCATATAATTTATTCTCACAAGGTCCAGTTTAAGCCAAAAATATACCAGAAGGCCATAGCACTAAAGAAAAAAAGTAGACTACACAGTCACATGGTACTTCAGTTGGCCAATCATAACTCAGTCCAAGACATAACTCAGGTATTGTATCTGGCATCATGATGGCACACACAGACAGTCTTGCACAATCATTAGTTTCATGCATCAGGTCTGTGGCTTTTTCCTACCTTTGTTATGTCGCCAAACCATAAAGGCATTTATCACTTGTCTTTCCCTGGCTATTTGCTCATCCAGTTTCCCAGTGGTCACCAAGTTTTTATGTTTACTTCTTCTGTTTAACAGGTCCTAAAATGTTTTTTAGAAGATCATGTTAAAAAGTCATTTAAAACAGGAGGTAAGACTATGGCAGTGTTCCTGGATCTGGAACAGGCATATGACCAGTGCTATCGGCCAGCAGCCTTGTTTAAAGCAGCTAAACTAGGATTTACCGGAAGAACGTATAGATATATCCGAAGCTTTCTACAAGAAAGAACATTTTCAGTACTAGTTAATAACGAAAGATCACAAACTTTTGATCAAGTGAATGGAATCCCTCAGGGTGCTGTAATATCCCCTACCCTGTTCAGCATATTAGTAAACGACCTTGATGATGCCATCACGAACAAGGACACGGGACTAACTCAGTTTGCGGACGATTGTGCAATCTACCACAGCCATAATCAGATCCCCTGCGCTAAGAAAAGATTGCAGAAAAGTCTAGACGAAGTTGCACATTGGATGGGAAAATGGGGATTTAAAATCAACGTCGACAAAACAGTAAGCATGATATTCAACTTTAAAAGACAGCTTAATTATGACCCAGAAGTAACGAGACTCCAAATTAATGGTAGAACAGTTCAGCGGACACGTTCGACAAAATTTCTAGGAATGATTCTGGATGAGCAAATGACCTGGGCTAAGCACATCGACGATCTTGTAGTGAAGTGTACAAAGTACAATAATATGCTGAAAATGATTAAAGGAAACGGATGGGGAGCACACCAGGACACCCTAATACAATTTTATAAAGCTTTCGTTAGGGGCAAAATGGAATACGGAAGCATAGTATACGAATCAGCATCAGAGAACAGCAAATGCAAACTTGATAGGATTCAGTGCCAAGCCCTGACTTCCATCATGGGCGCTGGCAAAGGGACATCGAGAGAGGCCATGGAGGTAGCACTAGGCATCACACCGCTTAACCTCAGAAGGAAACAACTAACTTATAGCTATTGGATGAAAGCGGCCAACGATGCCAGACACCCAGCTTCAGACGCTTTTCATCATAACATTACCCACCTAGGTGACAGACCGGTCAGAGACATACAGAGACCAGCAGCCTGGGATGCTGCACTAGAAATTAACGATGATGAGGACTTAGCTAGGACTCTAGAGGCAAGCGTTAGGTTTGTCCCTCAAATCCCTCCATGGAGACTAGAGCTGCCCAGGACAGACATGAGTCTGATGAAAATTATTAATAAGAATACTGAAACATTTGAAGCCAAAGCAATAACAGAAGAATACATAGACCAGATCCGATCAGACAATCTGGTTGCATACACTGACGGATCAAAGAATGAAGCAGGAGAAGTAGGAGCAGGAGTAATAATCCCACAGTGGAATATACAAAGAGAATATAAAATAACAGATCATGTGGCAGTATGCACAGCAGAACTAGTCGGCATAATGAAGGCACTAGAGATGGTAATTAATAAACCTCCAACTAAATTTACCATACTGACAGATTCATTGTCCTCGGTGCAGACGTTAAAAACACATAAAACTAACAGTAGACAAGATATTAAAGAGACAATCCTAAATTTAACAACTCAGCTCAAGAATAAAGGATGCCAAGTCACCATTGCATGGGTACCAGCACACAGAGGTGTAATTGGCAATGAAAAAGCTGACATAGCAGCCAAAAATGGAGCAAAATGTGATGTTTTAATAGATGTAGGACTTGGAAAAACAGAAAGGACCAGCATAATCAAACGACATATAATTAAAATGTGGAAACTGCAATGGCAAAGGAGCAATAATGGCAGAGATGCCTACAATAACCTTAAAGAGCCCAGCCTTAACACACAGGTACGGGACAAACTGAAAATTCCAGCCAACAAACTTCTATGGAGAGCTAGATTAGGATGGCACCCAGAGAAATTTACATCTCCACTATGTCTGGACTGCTTTCAAGATAATACTCTAGAGCATTATATAATAAACTGCACTAAGTATAAATTGGAAAGGAAACCCATTGAGGAATATTTTCTAAAACGCAAACAACAAATTACTGTAAACAAATGTTTAAATGTAGAAAGCAATAAAGACATCCAAAAACTGGTTAAACAATACCTTATTAAAACAAATCAAAACTAAAAAGACCAGTATAACAGAAGGAACTGATGAGATGGTAACCCCGAACATCCTAGAGTCAGAGAGATAGTGTAAGTATGATGAGTGCATAGATGTGAACATGGACACATACACAAGGATGAGTGCGTGTAGTATGAGTGCATTTGTGTATAGGATGGATACATAAGACACAGTGTATGTAGGTGGATGGTACGGAATCATATGTGGACGGAACAGTGGGAATATAGTTGTGCGAAAGGTACAGATGAATGAGTACATGGATTTAAATGTATTACTGTATGCATGTATATGTGTGTATGAGTGTGCATGTGTGTATATATATGAGAGCGTGTATACTAATATATTTGTGAGTGTATGAATGACAGTGCAATCAAAGAAACCATAAACTGTGTTGCTGTATGTCTGTTCATTAATGAGAACAAATGGAATGAAGGGTGTAAGCAGCAAGAACGTCATCAACGCACACAATCCACCAAAACATGATACGTCAGTACCGGACAGGTCACATACCAGTAACAGGACATAACTTAAAAGTGACACGACCAGACGAAAAATTACAGACAAAGCGACACAAAACACATAAGACATGGAAGAGTGAATATCACTACGTGTGGATGTACTCGTTTTTTTATGAATGTAAGTACTGGCATTGGTAAACGCATATGAAAGAGTTGGCGTGTGTACGTAATGTCAATTAGGTATGCACACACGTATAAGTATGAAAGGACGTACAAATATGTAGTGTTGTCTGCATGTATGAGTACTCGAGTGCATGTACGCATACACCTAGTTGGGTGCGTCCATATACTCCGGGATTCATAAACAAAACCATCCCACTCCACAGCATGCATACAACATGCACATGACCGACAGGACTCATAACAAAATATTACTGACAGCAAATAGGGAATACAAGTGACTCGATAATGACAGGACTAGAACGCATAACCTCCAATACCACCCATCACTGGGATGATAGCAAAGGTTGGTAACGTGATACACATAGTCCCGGCAAAAAGCCACGCTAGAATCCAGCAAGACGGCAACGACGAGAATTGACTGAATGGCCTCCCGCTCCCCTTCCCCCCACCTTCCCCTAACTCTTTCGGATGCACTATGAGTTTAACACCCCAACCCATTCCCACAGAGAGCACTTGAGTTCGTTGCCCAACATGCCACAACAACTCTTATCGCCGATCATTTGGATCTCAAAGCGTGAGCTGGACGGTCCGGTTATATGGTATTTACGTACACCGGAGCTTAGCTATCAACACAACCCGATCACATAATAACAAATGACGACTGGACCCGCTTAAGACTCCACACAAACTCTCACACACATATCCATTACATGACTAACCCGTTCATATTACAGGAAGACAACTATAAGACCACTATGGTCACACGCGAAAATTTTCACATCTCGGAACTATTCACATTCAAAAACTGTTTTCAGTACTTTTTGGCAAAATTAAAATACTCAAAATTTTAAAACAATAAATGGTGGCCGAAAGGTCGTTGTGTTTGGAAGCTCGCTCTCCTTCGAGATACGCCTAGCCAGATCAAAGGGAGACAGAACAAACAGGAAACACCAAGAATGAAGAAGGAAGACATGCACCAGTGACATCAGGACGAGCGGTTTGATTCGGATGGAAACATTAAGCCAGAAATGGCACAAACACCAGTATTCAGTCACGAAAGTGACGCAAATAACCCAGACCACAAATATAGGCGGAGACTGTTAGCAGCCTAGGCTAGCTAGCAGCAGTCTGAACGTGGTCGAGATTTTATTTTTTTTCTCAAAAGGACTTGGACTTGGACTTCTCAAATCAGTTTACGTTTGTTTCTTGGAAGACTGGCTGGGTTTTTGTTGGTGTCAATTTGTGATATGGTAAACTGTTGCTTGACAAGCTAGCTGTTGTCAATGCTCTGTGGGAGTGAGTGAACAGTGTGGATGTGCACACAGATGATAAAGGTCTCAATAGACTGGTGTAGCTCAGAATGACCAGGAGATTTGGCGGACACCCAAGACACAGGGGAAAGGCACGATGGACATACAACCAGACTAGAACTCCTGCACTGGGTGCTGGAGATGGGGACACTGCACTCTGGGGAATGTCTCAGCTGCTATGATGCCAGTTCTGAACTCAAGACTGCTCATTTAGTGACATTCTTTGCAGTTAGCCATAAACTGTTTCAAGATTGCAGGTTTCACATGCACACAATACTACATGCTCTTATCATCCGCCCCCCTTTCCATACTGCAATTATTATCTTATTATTGGTTAGAATGTGCTTCATCCTGCAAGAATATTACTTGTAACACGGTGACTCTTATTCTAATTAATGCAAGAAATTCTATCTCAGATTGTAATGATGTTCCAAGACAGTTAGTTATACATTTTATTGATCACATCTCTGTAAGGGATCTTGCATTTTATGTTATCACTGTTCTGAGACTGCTCTCTGAGGTATGTATTCTCTTGTAACTCAACTGGCAACTTTGGCTTAAAAACAAAAAAGAGAAATAATTACAAACACCAAAATAATATGGATAACTTAATGTTTAAGTTTCCCATGTTGTTGCAATCTGACCAGTACATTCAAAAGGTTTTGCTATCATATCACATGTTAACATTTCAGGCTAACATAAATCATCATAAAGTTTTCACATTTGTAAGCCTTCTCTCCTGTATGTGTTGTTTTGCGATCTTTCAGATTGCCAGTCTAGGTAAAATAAATGAGAAAACTATTATTATTATTAAAGGTTTTTCTAGAGTACGTATTCTTTAATGTTTATTCAGATAGTAAGGTTCAGCAAATGAAGCACTACATCAGTCTACCCCCCCCCCCCCCCCCCCCCCCCCAGGATAGTGAGGTTTAGCAAATGAAGCACTACATCAGTCTACCCCCCCCCCCCCCCCCCCCCCCCCCCCCCCCCCCCCCAGATAGTGAGGTTTAGCAAATGAAGTACTACATCAGTCTACCCCCCCCCTACCCCCCCCCCCCCCCCAGATAGTAAGGTTTAGCAAATGAAGCACCAAATCAGTCCCCCCCCCCCCCCCCCCCCCCCAGATAGTAAGGTTTAGCAAATGGCAGACTGTGATGAGAGGGACGTTCTGCAAAGGACCTGCTATATGATGATGACTACCAAAAATACGTCAGAAAACATCAAACAAAATATAAAATTGTACCCGCTTCACATCAAAAGCTCTAGATTGAATTCTTCACTGTCATCCTCACTGGAACAAGTAGAAGACCTAGCGTAAACAGTTGTAAGAATTTTCTCAGATGGTGTGAAGTCTTTGCAACATTGTTTGATATCAATAGTTCTGCTCTAATTCTCATAACTGCATCAAGAAAATCCAGTATTTAGTTTCTTGCTTCTGCTTTAACTAAAGTAACAAGAGAGAATATTTTCTTAAATACAGCATTGCTAACTGGCATTATTAAGCAAGTAAGGGCAAAAGTGGCCAACTCTTTAAATGCCTGGTCTCCAAGTACGCCTATCCAAAACTCTTTTCATTGTTTGTAGGAAGTCCATCCTTCTTAAAAATAGCTTCTTCTTTCCAGTTGACAACATTCAGTTTTCTGTACTGTTCTTCTATAATACTGATGTTGTTTTTCTGCCAGGTGTAAAAATTGTAGCTCTGATATTTGATACTTGATTTACAACTGCCTCAGGGCTCAGTTTTGACAGATTTTGAAAAAAATTCTCAGTGGTGAGTCTACATGTAATTTGATTGAGAGCTTCTTCTAGCACAGACATGCATCTTTCTTTAACATTGTTTATTTCTATCTGAGCTTCAGTCCCGTTATTCTTCTGTAGGGTGGCTTCACATTCTGTTAGAATTTAATACCCAAGTCAACGTGATGGATATTTTTTTATGCTCATTGACGTCATACAGTCTGTTCTTAAGACTTTTCTGGTGCATGGACAAATCTTGGTGTAGTTCATGAAGATCAGCTTTTGTTTGTTGAAAGAGACTGTTCAGTCTTTCAAATTCTTGTACAACTAATGTCGCAAACACAAAGTACAAATAGTTTTTGTGGTCTAACATCATTCGCTTTTTGTCATGTTTTGATATGTTACTAATTCTTGGTACAACAGTGCATTGACAGTTTACAATATGCTGCCTCTGATCCGTTTGAAGATCTTTTGAGCCATGGGTATGTTTTCTCCCAGTTACTATTATACTTGCGATTGATGTCATAAGATGCTTTCCATTTCTTCGATGACGTGGCCATTGGTAAAGGAATTAAAATCTATCACAGACAGAACTAGGTGTATATTATCTCCATTTTCTATTATTAAGTAGTTTCTTAACAGTCTGAATCACTTGGTATCTGTGGTGGGTTTTGGTTTTATATCCTGCATTTACTCTAGTAAATTAACATAAAGTACAGAGGGTCTTGGTTTATCGTAGTCACAATCTGTTTAGAAAGACAACAACATATCATACAATAAGAAATGGTACGAGTCTCCATTAGTCCGTACCAGAACATCACCCACACACACACACAAAAACTAAAATAAAGAAATTAACTGTAAGCCTTCTCTGCTTTTAGTAAATTAGCGTGTTTTTCATGGAGTAACCATGAAGAAAATGTGAGCACGTCTTGTTTAGAAAAGCTAGGAAAAAACCAGGTTAGTTGCGTATCCAGGACGTTGGTTTTTCTAGACAAATTTACGTTCAGTAGTTTAGGAAAACCCAAAGACGGCAAAATATTCAGCTCATTGTCTTGAGCCAGCTCAATTTTAAATACGACAAAATTGTGGAATCTGGCGTCAAAAAACGCCAATATGGCAACCCTATGCGGCCGTTACTGCTAGACTGCTTACGCTGCACCGTTCCGATATTGATCAAAATGTGTCCGAGATTGTACTTGGTTTTACTTGTTTAAGAGAAGAATATAAATAATGTTTTCAAAAAAAAAATCACAATCGCTATCAAGATTGTCTTATTATTCTTAGGCAATGTCTAATTATTCATAGTACAATTTCTATCTTAATCACAACCCAAATAAAAGCAAAATGTGAAACTATACAAATTGCATTTTGGTCATATTAGTAGTTACATGATATATAAATTTAATATAACAATATACTTTGAGAACTTAGTTAATACCATATATATCCCAATTATAACCATGAGGGTTGAAAAATTACTACTACTACTTGGCAGAATTTCGTTCTAAAGGGACAACATTCATACCGTTGCCACAATCAACAGAAAGTGGCATACTGACAAATAACCTGCACCGAATTCGTAATGTCTTAATTATGACAAGTCTAGGTTTTCCTGAGTGTTCTGGGAAATTCTGTTCCCGATTTGTTTCTTTTAAATGACTACAGTGTCTGCTGCAATAAGGCTCCATCTCTTTTAGTTGCGCACCAAGCCATTTTAATAGCCATGTAAGACAACTGGTCTTATCAGTGTTTTATATATTTTGGTCTTGATATTGTAAGATACATACTTTCACTTTAGCAGACGCTGAAAGTTGAATCCAGAATCTACATCAGAACAGTCTGGACACTCCCATAAGCGCTCCGTCACCATCTTCAACAGCAAGGGAAGAGTTTCAATTGCGATGGCACCAACAACAGTCTCATTGTATATCCGTCTCGCCCTTCCCTTGAGTGTTAAGCGTCAGCCAGATCTGCTGGTAACTTCCCGCAGCGCCATTCTCCTCAGACCGTAATGATCTATTTGTGTCTCGGCAATGTTTACTCTCTCCCACAGAACGCTTACAACATGTCGCATGTCAAACATGAATTCAACACCAAGCTGTGCAGAACTGGCCAGTCTATATGTCTGCTAGTTTCCCAACACATCGACATAACCTGGAATAAATATACAAAGAACGCTAACTACCCAAGACCTCTGAAGTGATGCTGCTACTTTGCACGGTGCGTGTATGATTAGCTGGATGTTGTGAGGGCCCTTTGAGAGCGAGTGAACAGTGCTAAGGCACAGACAGATCATTACGGTCTTAGGAGAATGGCACTGTGAGGAGTTACAAGGGGATCTGGCTGACGCTTGACACACAGGGAAAAGGCGAGACGGATATACAATAAAAAAAGTTACTGGTACCATTGGATTTTAAACTCTTCGCTTGCTGCTGAAGATGGTGACAGAGTGCTTATGGGGGTGTCCCGAGTGATGTGACATCGATTCTTAATTCAACATTCAAAAACTATATCTGACAGCAAAATTATTGATGCTATAAAAATGCATCGCAGCAAGTGTACACATATAATGAGAAATACTTTATTTTCTCACTTGATATTGTAAGATACATACTTTCACTTTAGCAGACGCTGAAAGTTGAATCCAGAATCTACATCAGAACAGTCTGGACACTCCCATAAGCGCTCCGTCACCATCTTCAACAGCAAGGGAAGAGTTTCAATTGCGATGGCACCAACAACAGTCTCATTGTATATCCGTCTCGCCCTTCCCTTGAGTGTTAAGCGTCAGCCAGATCTGCTGGTAACTTCCCGCAGCGCCATTCTTCTCAGACCGTAATGATCTATTTGTGTCTCGGCAATGTTTACTCTCTCCCACAGAACGCTTACAACATGTCGCATGTCAAACATGAATTCAACACCAAGCTGTGCAGAACTGGCCAGTCTATATGTCTGCTAGTTTCCCAACACATCGACATAACCTGGAATAAATATACAAAGAACGCTAACTACCCAAGACCTCTGAAGTGATGCTGCTACTTTGCACGGTGCATGTATGATTAGCTGGATGTTGTGAGGGCCCTTTGAGAGCGAGTGAACAGTGCTAAGGCACAGACAGATCATTACGGTCTTAGGAGAATGGCACTGTGAGGAGTTACAAGGGGATCTGGCTGACGCTTGACACACAGGGAAAAGGCGAGACGGATATACAATAAAAAAAGTTACTGGTACCATTGGATTTTAAACTCTTCGCTTGCTGCTGAAGATGGTGACAGAGTGCTTATGGGGGTGTCCCGAGTGATGTGACATCGATTCTTAATTCAACATTCAAAAACTATATCTGACAGCAAAATTATTGATGCTATAAAAATGCATCGCAGCAAGTGTACACATATAATGAGAAATACTTTATTTTCTCACTTAGAAAATGATTTGATTAGTGATATTTCTACAAATAAATACAGTTTATTTTTAGACGAATGAAAGTGCTTGGTTTGTGTGTTATATATTATAGCAACAGTAAAGACAAAGTAGTTTCTACATATCTTGGACTACTTCCATTGAAAAACTGGGATGCAGAAAGTATAGCCAGGAACTGAAGAAACTTTTGATCGGCAAACAATTAGACTTGAAGATAATGCTTCGGTGTAGGTTGGTATCAACATTGGTGTTTATGTCAAATTGAAGGGAGATATCCCATCTTTAATCCTGATCAAATGTGTGTGTCCTTCCTTGCAGCTAGCATTATCCCATGCTTCATCTGAATGTTTACCAAGGAATTTGGAATACCTTATTGCTGAAACATATAACCAGTTTTCCAAATCATCTGTCAGACAACAGCAATATAATAACATATAAAGCATTGAATGATGGTCTGTCAGATTGCAAAACTAGATGGTTATCAATTCAACCAGCTGTTGAAAGAACTGTGAACTTGTTGGAGTTGAAGACACTACTGTAGCAGAAGCAGAATATAAGTTAACCAAAATAAACTTGGTTAACTGGGCAAACAAAACAGAAACTGAAGCATTTTGGAGTGAAGTGAGACAATTTAAAGATGCCTCAGGAAACACTCCATTCCGCAAGCTCTTTGAATGTACCATGTCTGTCATGATAATACCCCACTCAAATGCTGACATAGAAAGGGTTTTCAATGCCATGAATTATATCAAATCTAACCTAAAAAATAGGATGAAACTTGACCTCTTAAATGCTATCTTGACAATAAAATTTGGCCGGATGAGAGTAGGAAAATGCTTTTAAACTTATCAGCTGCCTGATTGTATATTAAAAGAAACTGGAACAGCTAAAGCATACCTCAGCTACTCTGAGATATGTCTTTGCTTGCAGAACTTTGAGACTATCTGCAATAGTAGGCAGTGCAAGTATATATCGCATACATACTACTGGGGTATCTCTTGTACATCCCAGAAACACAGCTTCATTCTGTATGCGTTCAAGTTTCATCAGCTGACGCTTATGTATGGTATACATTCCAAGACCATAATCTATCACCGACAGGATCTCATGCTAGGACTTTGTGAACAGCATTCTTTGTTCCGTGTCTATAGCCGTCATAATCTTAAGAGCACTGAGTCCTTTTTGGCATTTTACCACAACTGCATCCACAAAATCCCTAAAGGACAGGCTTCTATCGAAAATTATACTCAGGTACCTCAGTTTGTTTTTTTATTTTTATTTTGTTACTGTTATTAATGTGAGGCCTGGAACATCAGCTCTTACAATTCTATTGTCCATAGAGCACCGCAAAACAGCTGCTTTTTATGAGTTGATGACAGGTCCCATTTATGCACACCAGTCAGTCACTTTATCTTCAGTTGCCTGTAGCTCCTGGGCTATCCGTTGCCTATGACTCCCCTGATTATATGCAAGAGCATCATCTGCAAAGGTCAATATTCTTCTAATTTTGCTTATATACACATTAAAGAGCACTGGGAAAATGAAAGAACCCTGGGGTAGTCCGGGGCGATATTACATGGTTCTGAGGTCCATGTACCGAGGCAATATGTACCCAGATATATGAGTGTCCTTGATACATTAGTTATATAAATCCTACCGGACAGGGAAGACATGGGCAATGTCTGCTGATGAAGAATAGGTTGAAACATGAGATTCTTGACCTGGGCCAGTGCAATCATAGTACACTAGAGCAGGGGTTCAACTTTTTTGCTGCAGACCCTTGTTGGGCTAGGGGAAAAAAATGTGCAGCACCACTACGCTTAACCCTACCAGACCTGAGGCCCTGAACCAAACTGTCCCTATAACCTGAGCTCCTGGGAATTACCGGGAAAAGACCAACATGATATACAAAAATATTAGTTAGATGCAAATGAGTGGCTAGAATATGATGAAACTTGGAGACATTGTAGAAAATAGGCTTACCTTTTTTCTATCGCCAATATTTTACATTTGTGTGCAAATCTACTCATCAGGATCAACTTTGTTTCACAAAGTGAACACCAGATGTTGCCGTTTGAAGGACACACCCTTTCTCCTACTATTGATCTATATCAAGATTTATAATTTTTAAGATTTTTCTCATCATTTGCGCTCTCACTGACAATGTTACTTCAAGAACGTATTCTTTATGAAATTATCACTCTAAGAACGTATTCTTTATGAAATTATCACTCCGCAGAGTCTGAATAAACCAAAGTATCGATCACCTGTTGGGCTGTTAAACACCTAGAACTTGGTTCATCTGCCACTCGTTTCATTGTGAACTTTCAGAATTTTGCCCGTAAAACAACACAAATATAATCCAAACACATGCGGACAGACATTTGCAATGTCTAACAAAGAGGACTGATAACGATTGGGTGGTTATTTTTAGTCGGTGACGCATCTTTTCACCGTACTACGCAAAAAAGCCGAAATTTAGGGCCAGCGGTATATTGTCAGGTTAAGAAATTCCTTGAAAACCGGGCAAGCGGCCTGGTAGGGTTAAAGCGGTTTGAAAACTTAGAGAAAAGAAGAAAAACAGTGCAGCACAAACTAAATGCTCGTTTGCCTTTGTTGCGATAAATGAAACTATCTGGATATCAACTGCACCTTAACGAATGCAGGTAGAGGATTTGTCGCATGTTGCGGTTGGCATTTTATGCAATATGAAACATGTCTGAGTGTGAAACACAAATTAAACTCTTTTTGACAGTGGCGAAGGAAGACAACTTGAATTTTAACTTTTAAGTTCTTTCATGCCTTCTTTAACAATCTTGTAGTATCTCCTATAGCAGTGGTTCTCAAACTGGGTGCCATATGCCAAGAGTGCCTCGGCAATAATCAAGAATTTGTTCAAATCTGCTTGAGATCAACAAAGACAGCAGTTTAAAACAGAAATACCCTGACGGAAGCCGCGAAGAGTTCTGGATGCTTGAGATCAACAAAGACAGCAGTTTAAAACAGAAATACAATGAAGGAAGCCAAGAAGAGTTCTGGATGCAAGTTTATTAAGAAGACAATGCTATTGGCAAGGCTGCAGTACATTCTCAATGTACACTTACATAAAAAAAAAAAAAACCAGATACAGAAGCAAACTTTCTGGGTCAAGTGATTTGAGGGTAAAATTAACTAAACTTCCCATATACATAAAGGAAATAATGAAAAATGCATCTAAACAATTTCATTCATTGCATTTAAGACAAGTAAACATAAAATGTGCATTGGTTTTTTTTTTCTTCTCTTAAGTACTCAGACCGCTTTGAGGGTAGATGTATTGTGAAAAAAATTTGCCTGACAGAGGTGTCACTGTGAAATAAATTTGAGAACCACTCTTCTTTCAATTTCCTGATATTTTCTTAAAGGCCAAGTTGAAAAATAAATGTCAGTATATCATTAGGAAAACAGACTACTCGTTAGACCAACCACTGAGTTCAGTACCAAGCAATACTATTGTGAGCAACAAACAACAGTCTTATGTGACTACTATATAGACAACTACCCTTGAGCTACACAAACACATTCTCCAGGATCTATATTAAACCTGTGTCTTCCTATACCCTCCTATGCTATATCAGTGTTACAATATATACTGATAGAACCATCTACTCAAGCAAGTACAACTCAAACCACTGTATTCTATAAGTTAGTGGCATCAACATGAACCCTTTGGTCTCTAAACACCACATACCCTTTTAATAAAAGATAACACAAGCTGTTATAACTTATATTATCTCGACAATGTCTTTCATACAACACATCACAAGCCACCAAATTTTACACTATCTTGACACTGTTTTTAATAAAAACATAACATAAGCCGCTTTATTTTACACTATCTTGACAATGTCTTTCATACAACATAACACAAGCCGCTATATTTTACACTATCTTGACAATGTCTTTCATACAACATAACACAAGCCGCTATATTTTACACTATCTTGACAAAGTATTTCTTACAACATAACACAAGCCGCTATATTTTACACTATCTTGACAATGTCTTTCACACAACATAACACAAGCCGCTATATGTTACACTATCTTGACAATGTCTTTCACACAACATAACACAAGCCGCTATATGTTACACTATCTTGACAATGTCTTTCACACAACATAACACAAGCCACTATATTTTACAATATCTTGACAATGTCTTTCACACAACATAACACAAGCCACTATATTTTACACTATCTTGACAATGTCTTTCATACAACATAACACAAGCCGCTATATTTTACAATATCTTGACAAAGTATTTCTTACAACATAAAACAAGCCGCTATATTTTACACTATCTTGACAAAGTATTTCTTACAACATAACACAAGCCGCTATATTTTACACTATCTTGACAAAGTATTTCTTACAACATAAAACAAGCCGCTATATTTTACACTATCTTGACAAAGTATTTCTTACAACATAACACAAGCCGCTATATTTTACAATATCTTGACAATGTCTACAGCAGGTCCCAAGTGATGCTTCTATGAGCTACTAACAACATTATGCCCTGTGTGTTTACATACAACTTATATGTATTAACCAACATAACTTCCCATCTATACGATAGCTCCCACTACTTACATAAAATAATACTTATGGAAAACTCCCAAGTATTAATCTCTTCAGGTTACCACTATAAAAGTGTCCTTTGCTCTTCCCTTCTACTGCAACACTGCATGTGTTTGTTTCCCCATTGATATAGCACAGGGTGTCCACAAACTACTGTACCCTTTTCTGTCTGTTCTATTTATGTGCCCAGTGTGTGGAGAGAAGTGCAAGTTAGACTGTTTGCTATTAGATATTCCAAGTTTTGATCGACATACCCACCGTTCCCATGAACATAAAATATCCAGAGAACAGATCACAGAAGAATTGATTAGCATTACAAGAGACACATTGATCCAAGTATGGAAGGAAATGGACTATCAACTAGATATCTGTAGTGTCACGAAGGGTGCTAATACTGAATCTTTGTAACACAGGGAAACACTTTGAAATATTACCTTACTGTCGGTATATGAAAGATTCTAAAATCACATCAAGGGGACCAAGAATATTTTTTTTTAAAGTACATTCTTTTTAGAACACCCTGTGTATTAACATTCACATTTGTGAGATTTCTCTCCTGTGCGTGTTCTTTCTCATCTCATCATAATGGTACTTCAAGAAATTAATCATTTTCAGATGTCATTGTTAAAGTTTGTCTATTATATGCTTTTTATTATGTCGTCTCAGATTTCCATTTCTACCAAAACAAGCACCACAAACATCACATTTGTAAGGTTTCTCTCCCATGTGTGTTATTACATGACGGTTAAGATCACGAGCTACATAAAATGAAACACCACAAACATCACATTTGTACAGTTTTTCTCCTGTGTGTAACCGCATGTGATATTTCAGAGTACCAGCTCGGGTAAAAGAAGCACCACATTCGTCACATTTATAAGGTTTCTCTCCTGTGTGTGTTCTTACATGACGGTTAAGATCACTACCTCCAGAAAATGAAACACCACAAACATCACATTTGTAAGGTTTCTCTCCCGTGTGTGTTCTTACATGACGGTTAAGATCACCAGCTACAGAAAATGAAACACCACAAACATCACATTTGTACAGTTTTTCTCCTGTGTGTAACCGCATGTGACATTTCAGACTACGAGCTCGAGTACAAGAAGCACCACATTCATCACATTTGTAAAGTTTCTTTTGTGTGTGTGTTCTCTTGTGCCGGCTCAAATTGCTAACGACAGCAAACAAAACTCCACAAACATCACATTTGAAAGGTTTCTCTCCAGTATGTTTTCTCTTGTGACATTGCAGATGTTCAGCTCGAGTGAAAGAAGCCTCACAAACATCACATTTGTAGGGTCTCTCTCCCTTGTGACTTTTAGTATTTGGGTTTATCTCTGAAACAAACCAGAGTAAAGATTTCATTAATACATTCATGGGCACACCTCAGACCGGTGGTGGAATGGCTCAGAAATTTTGAAATCCACTTTAACTTGAGCAAAACAGGATCAATTCACAATGTAGATTTTTAGCAATAGAATGCCCCCCCCCCCCCCTCATTGACCCACTGACAGTGGATCAAACATATAACCTTCTCAGAAAATTGTGAACATCACAGAGGGTCCATTTGCATGTTGCCCGGTTAGAGAATAATTCTCAGCAGTCATAAATGTTCATATGTTGACTGGTGCCTGCACAGAGACTGATTGGGTGGACAAATGTGTTAATAGATATGGTTGAGATAGGGGTGATTCTATATCCCACCACTGGAACATCAAATAGCCTCCTCACTGTCAGCAAAACCCAGCTAGAAAGACTGGACCGAGTACAGAATGAGGCCATGAGACTCATACTCGGCTGCACAAAAGACACCTCCTGCAACGCCATGCGTTATTTCCTGGGTCTGCCAACTATGACAAGCAGATACAAAGTGGCACAGGTCAAAGCTTACATGAGGGTATCGGCAGATGTTAACCACCCATTACACAAAGCTATTCACGACACAAAAGGAACGCGGTTCAAAAGGGGCCGCTCTTGGATGGCAAAGGCTGAGGACTTAATCCAGCAGGTATGTGACCTAGACGTGATCAGCCACGGAAAAGAATGGACGAATACACCAGTAGACATGCATGGCATCTCTAAGGTTGTCATCACACTCGGAAGGTACTGCAGGGATCAAATTCCTGCGGCGGTAGACACAGAAGTAAGGGAACTGATAGATCAGCATTCAGAACCAGAAGATACCATCATCTACACAGATGGATCCATGAAGCGCGGATCAAGGTCAGCATGGGCATACACAGCGCAAAGAAAGGGGAAAACAATACATGAGGACAGCGGCGCTTACCAGACAACCACGTCAAGCATGACAATGGAAATAGCCGCTGCTTCTAGAGCTTTAGCATGGGTATCCGAGCAAACCGCCACACAGGTAGTAATTGTTTCAGACTCAATGAATATGCTTCAGAAGATAGCAACAGGCAGTATGCACTCTGAATGGATAGAAAGCATCAGGAAATCACACTTAACCTCCGTAACCTGGATCTACACACCGGGTCATGCGGGCGTGAAGGGAAATGAGCGAGCAGACCAACTGGCAAGCACTGCACTAATGATTGCGGGAAAAAGTATGGACAGAGCAGACATAGTCAACGCTGTACGAACTGGGCTAGTGGAGAATGAGGAATCCCTGACACTAACTTGATTGCGTGACATGGGAGTTAAGCATGGTGATGCACGTCTTTGCCGTCTTCGAGGCCGAGAAAGGAGACAATATAACCAGCTTCTCATGGGGACAATTAGTAGAAGTACTTTAGAGTGGCTGCTGCTTCGGAGAACTGAGCACGCATGGGTATGCCCAATGTGCAGTGACATTAATTGTGATAACAGAACATAAAATAACATCTTAGTAGGGAGTCGGCAGTACGAAACCCAAGTTCAAGGTGTCTCCTTCGTGCCAAAGAACTGCATGGCTGTTGGGTGAACAGTCGTTAACGATGGCAGGAAGGTCGTTGTAGGGGCGACGCCTGCTGGTGGATGTAATGTCCTAAGTCCCTTCCCCAGCTAATAATGAGGGTACTGCTGGGGTGACCGTTTATTAACCCTCAGATAATTTTTCCGGTCAAAATGGACGCTAGGTACGGCCACCCATTTTTTTTTTTTTTTTTTTAAGCCGTGGCAAATATCCAGACGGTGGCCGTTGCATTTTTGCTCCATTTGTAGACTGGAAGGATGTAGTTTCGTCGCCCAGCTTCTGAGTTGAGTGCATGGCGTGACACTGTGAGCTGCGTTTGTTTTTCGTTGGCACAGGAGCGGAGCATATGTGGGGTGACCCGTTTGCTATGAAGCTGAAACTAGGATTACCAGATTACTGGAACATCAACACAAAACATTCTACAGAAGAGCTGAGCTACATCTGGGAAGTATCAGAACACATCATGAGAATGATAGGGTCAACTTTAGAATGACTGCCTTTACTTCCCTAGACATTTACTGGCCCTCAGTTTGAGCTGGGTCAGACTTGAGGTCATAAGTCAGTTATGAAAATCTTTGAGACACAAATGTACCAAGACCTTCAGGCTGGCATGCCAGTCATCGTGCTAACATAAACCCTACCAAGAGCCAGTCAAATCTTCATTTATGTCACCATTTACTAAATACTACTTTATGCTGTATATGAATTACTTTTATCTATACCTCAATAGTCTAGATAAACTTCAGGTTGTTCTGTTTTGACAACTGCTGTTATTTCACTACCAGTCTTACCAAGGATGCAGCCTTCAGTGAGAGTCTCATTAGAAAAACTGTGAACATCTGGGTAACTTGTATCAACATCAGCATCTTCCATCTCAACATCTGGTAGAATCTCATGTTCCAAACTTTCAAAGATGTCACTTTCAGTGAGAATTTCTTTAGCAGAACTCTGAATGTTTGAGTGGTCCAGATCAACTCCAGGCTGTTCTAGCTTGACATCCGCTAACATTTTACTATCCATCGTCAAATTGTTTGTTGAGAGATCTTTAGCAGAACCAGGAACACAATCAACCTGAAAGAAATGGACAATTACACATTTATAACAAGTCCCAAATCACATCTAAAGTAATCAGATAAAAAAATGTGTATGATAATATTAGGTCATGACTTGATTCTTCCCAACTCATTATGAGTAACTTACTAATTCTATACAAAGTGTACATTTCTCAACCCAGTCTATGCTCACTCTATCTCAATTAATAATGTAACTCCTGTCTGTAAATGCTGTAGAGATATTAAAATAAGAATACAAAAGGCAAGAGGAGCTTTCATAGCACTAGGGAATTTGTGGAGGTCAAAAGAAATACTAAACTAAAAATTTTAAATTCTAATGTCAAATCAGTATTTTTGTATGGGGCGGAAACATGGAGATCAATAAGGCAATTACTATTACTAGTAAATTAGAGACATGCATTAACTGGTGCCTGCACAGAATAGAGGGAATTGAATGGTATGATAGAATAACTAATATAGAGCTTTGGGAGAGAACTAAACAGGCTCCAGTGGACCAAGAGGTGAGGAAAAGATGATGGCGTTGGATAGGACACACTGAGAAAACAGGAGAAGAATAAAGGAAGGCCAAAAAACACATGGAGAAGAGAGCTTGAGAATGAAGTTAGAAAGATGGGGAAGAAATGGGAAGAGTTCCATGCAATGGCGAAGGATAGAACGAACTGACGTGAGTTGGTTGAGGGCCTATGCTCCATTGGGGGATAGAAAGGCAGAAGAAGATATATATATATATATATATATATATATATATATATATATATATATATAATCTCAGGAAAATATACCAAATATACATAAATAAATAAATTTAAAACACATATATATATATTATATATATATATATATATATATATATATATATATATATATATATATATATATATAAACAAATGGTGTCCATTTTTAGAGTTTTTCAAGGTCACAATACGTTCATATGCCTAGTGGAAATATAATGTTAGCGCCTATGACAACATCCCTAACACTAAATTTTGCATGTATTCATCATTTCTGCAATGTAGGCAGGAGGGTCTTTGAGGCTGAGGATTTAGGGCCACATGGCTAAGTGCAGTCACCACAGACTGTATGGGTTACTTCTTGGGTTCTGATCCGTTGGTCAGCCATTTCTCTTGTAGCACCATTTGAATGAATAATATAGTAAAATAAATTAATTTTCTTTTCCTTTTTGTGTTCGCTTTCTGATTAACACCGACAGACATGTTTATGTGATAAGCCTGGCTGTTTTAAGGAGTTCCCTATGCTAATTGTAGTTCCCTACAACTATATATATTATAATAGAATACACAAGTTGGCTATCCTCTGAATAGCAGTCCAAAATTATCAAAGCCGAAAATATACCCTAACAGGGCCTCAGTCACATGGAAGTTTCAGACTTCCAGCGACTACCGCCACCACCGCACCTCAGCGGGGCTAAACGAGCAAACAAACTCAGGAGCAAATAAAATTAAGGAAGCTGCAGGAGATGCGGTAGCTGCTGCTCGTGAGTCCCAGCCATCTAGTTTAGACCCACTCTAAGCAATTTAAGTAGCCGGAAGTCCGCGATTTACATATGACTGAGGCTCTGTTAGGGTATATTTTCGGCCTCGATAATTTGGGACCGTTATTCGTCGACATTAGTTTTAAAAATTTCTGATGACATAAGTTTAAACAATAAACGAAGGACGAATATTGCTAATATTATACATCACAGTCTAAATATTTATTATATACCTCAATGTTAAGTCTGCAGATTTAGCTGTCAGAGAAATGAAATAATTCATCAACTCTATAAACTGTACGATATTGATACGATGTCAGGTTTTCAAACAGACGAACATGGACGCCGCCATTACTGCCAGTCTGTCTTTAGGTAAATGCACCGTTCCGACCAGTGTTGCCACTTTGAATCTTTTATATCCAAATTTAAATCTGTTTCATTGCATTTAGATACTATTTTTGACGTTTAGATCATAAATATTTTTTCCAGATGTTATTTAAATGGAGATAGATATTTTATAGATTTTTTTTCTTACATTGTCAATTAAATAATTACTGTGTAAAATATTTACTACAATATTTTTTTTTTTTTTGGGTCTGGCACGTACATTGTGACAACTGCCATTACCTGAAATTTGAACTCTCACTGGGATCAACGCACAAATATCTGGCAGCCCCGGTACTAACTTTGTTTCAACCGTATCCTAACTGTGCTGACTTTGTGTTTCTTTTTCATGTGATTAAAAAAAGATAACTGCTCACCTTCTTATGTGGCTTTCACTTTGAAAAAAACCTTTCAACATGCCAAAAGTAAAGTATGAGCAAAAAATTTGGAAAGAGTGGTTGCATGATGACAAAATTAAAAACTGGGGATATGACCAAAGCTTGTTGTAAGTACTGCAAGAGTGAAATTAAAGCGAAAATACAAAACTCAAAGAGTAATGCAGAGATTAAAAAAGCATAACACTGCAGTTTCGTTTAAAGATATTACACGGCTGACATCTGTTTTCAGAACTATACTGATAAATGAATCATCAAAAGTTGAAGTATCAGTCGCAATATTTTTAATTTGTCACTGCGCAATTTCAAACTGTGACCATTTGATCAATTTGTAAAAAATCTTAAACTAGTTCAATTTGAAAAGTGTGATGTAGAAAGTATAGTTTAGGAATTGAAGGACCTTTTAAGCAGCAAACAGGCTTGAAGAATTTGGCTGTAATTTGTACTGATAATGCCTCAGTGATGGTTGGTATAAACAATGGCGTTTATGCCAAGTTGAAGGAAGCTAACCCATCGTTAATACTTACAAAATGTATGCGTCATTCATTGCAGCTAGCATTATCACATGCTTAATCTAAATATTTACCAAGGAATTTGGAATACCTTATTGCTGAAACACTTTACTGGTTTTTTAAATCATTTGTCAGACAACAGCAATACAATACATTATATACAGCCTTGAATGATGGTTCCACACCACCGACAATTCTGTCAGTTTGCAAAACTAGATGGTTATCAATTTAACCAGCTGTTGAAAAAAATGTTAAAAGAATTATAAAGCAATGGCTGAAGCTGAAGACACACTTTGAAATAACAAGACAAAGTGAAAAGTGCTACACAGCTGAAATACTAAATGGAATGTACAGTGATGAAAAAAAAAATTTGTCATTCATTCTCTTTTTATAACCTATTCTAATGGAAGTGCAAAAAGTTAATAAACTGTTCGAATCTAAACATGTTGATAAAGTTAAATTACTTGATGATCTCACCTTGCTATTTCACTCGCTAAAAGAATGGTGTTGCCAACTTCTAAAGCTGATTTGCTCACTTGCACTATAGAGAAGCCCGGCTCTCTAGCGAAGTTGGTTAAACCTGACTTTCGCGGCGGCCGGGTGACGAACTCCTTGTGGTCCGGGTTCATTCCCGGGGGTAGGCAGAAAAGCCGTATTTCTCCCAGATTAACGGCACCTATAATGGAATCAAGGCCGAAGGGTTGCGATATCCATAGTACCGAGCCAAAGGGTTACAACTCATGGTTTCTGGATACGTTAAAAAAAAGCACTATAGACAGCTATTGGCTCCTAAGCAACACCTTGGATATTAAATTGAATCAAAAATTAATGATTTAAAAACAAAAGGACTGTTAACAGAGAATGAAAAGAACAACTTAAGAAAACGCTGTCATGATTTCCTTATCTCATTATTCAAGCAACTGAAGCAGAGACTTCCTGAAAATCTAGATGTTTTGAAAAATATTTCACTTTTTTCTGTGAGCAACATACTTCAGCCAATAAAGGACATCCCTAAATATTGTAAAGTTATGAAATTTTTAGGGGCTTCTGATAATAATGTCGCGGAAGTAGAATATCAGTTAACCAAAATAAAGTTAGCTGAATGGACAAACAAAACAGAAACTAAAGCGTTTTGGAGTGAAGTGAGACAATTTAAAGATGCCTCATCATACAGTCCATTCTGTAAGCTCTTTAAAGTGCCATGTCCGCCATGATACTACCCCACTCAAATGCTGACGTGGAAAGAGTTTTCAGTGCTAGGAATTGTATCAAATCTAACCTAACAAACAGGATGAAATTTGACCTCTTAAATGCTATCATGCCATTAAAATTCGGCCTGATGAGACTTGAGAATTAAGCCTACTGTTCCACTTATAAAGAAATTTGAACAGCTAAAGCATACCATGGTCATTTTGGATCTGAAGCTTCAACTTCATTATCCAAGCTAAGTTTATCCTGTGGATCTTGTGAGGCAGACATCAGTGAAGGTGAAGACATGATTATGTAGGGTAAGTCATAACAAAAGCTATGTAATTTTTGACTTTTTCAATTTGGATGTTTTTTCTAGATCTTTTTCACGCAGATTTAGATCTATTTAGATATTTTTGACACAGTTTTGGATATTTGTTGTCAAAGAAAAGTGGCAACACTGGTTCCGACATTGATCAAAATGTTTGAGGGTCCATGGTACTGACGACGCTAATTTCCTGGCTGGAATCATTGCAAAACTTTCCCTTTGATTTAGAGGTCCCATGTGTGGTAGAAAAGTGGGAGGGGATAAATCCACTGCCCCTGAAAGGATGACCTAGGTGGAGCGTAATTAGGAGTTTGCCTATCAAGTGTTTTTGACCGTTAAAGGTAAAGTCGGGAGTTGTAAACCAGCGTCATTGCACACGGTTATACCAGTGCAAAAAGCTAATGAGAAACTGTCCGCCTGTCTCGCAACCCCACAGCTACAGAGACGTTTCTCCATTGACCCCAGAGAGTTAACTATGGTATTCATTACCTAGAGGCTGGGTGAACCCCGGAACCCGCCCGGTTTCCAACACCGGCTGTGGGTCGCAGCTGGATTGAAAGCGAGTCTCATATCAACTGTGCTAACGCCCCCCCCCCCCCGTTTCCAATATTCTGCACACATGTCAGCCTAGCTGTGAATCACGACACAATGTGACAACTCCCTTGCTTAAAAAAAAAAGAATACACAGGAAGAATTATACAGTGGTCTGCTTACTGTCAGCAGTTGAACTGAAACCTAAATCTGGAATTATGAAACATCATTCAAGACCACCTAGCCACAGAAGAATTCACAACACAAATTATGACATGAAAACTCAAGGATGGAAGAATAAGAAGCTTCTCGGTCATATACGGCAGTCCCCTCTATTGTCGTCATTATTGGTTGGTTGACTAAAGAACTAGTTAATGAGAAGAAGTAACGTTAGTATTAATCAAAGATGAATTTATGTCCATAGAACACATAAGCTAAAAAAAAAAAAAAAACGTCAAAGCAAATGTGTTACTTTTAATGGTAATTAAAAGCTAGTTGGGTTTCCTTTACAGGACGGTACAGAACCAAACCCAGCAGCCCCTGGTTGTTGTGTGGTTTCTCTAGGCAAATTTACGTCCAATTGTTTGCCATTTCTTCCTGGACGGTCGCCCCCTGAATGGTAATTATTAGGGCTGTACTGAATAGTGATTTTCACTATTCGGCTGAATACGAATAGTGGGACCAACTATTCGGCCGAATACGAATAGTGTATCATCATCATCAGGTGCCTTGCCGACCGATGTGGGTGATTATGCCTCTGCTGCAGCATGTATCAGTTCGTGTGCTGACACACCTCCATGCCATGCAACAAAACCGTCAAGAATGTTCTCTCGTTGTCTTCCTCTATCCCTTCTTCCACAGATCTTTCTAGTGGTCACCACATGTTCCATTTTCCCTCTTCTCATAACATGGCCGAAAAATGATGTCTGTCTCCTTCTGATGTCTGTGATTAGCCACTGTGTACCTGTCCGCACTCCAACATATACGCAAGAGAGACAGCTGGCACCCCTGCCCCTTTAACGTGACCCTGTGACAGCTTAAATCGGAGTCTGACCGTCCAATCACAGTATCCTGTCCTCCCTCCGTGATTCATAAGTGTGTAAATGGGCGGAGGCAGGGCCTGAAAATATGGATTGTTCCACCTTTATTTTATAGACGTGTTTGAGACCTTGTCTTCGGGTTCCCGCCTCTTTCAAAACCTATTATTTGCTTTTTTTTTTTTTTTGGCCGTTTAAGGTATTTTAAGCATTGTTCTGTAAAACTACATCTCTGAAGTCTAGAGAAATTGTTTGGCCTGCCTACCGATTGTCCAGGACTTACAACCATATGTTAAAACTGGACAAATAGGAGAAAAATAGTAGCAAGCAAGAATTAATTTTCTAACCTTCAATGGCAAAGATATATTGCATAAGATGTTCTTTATTTGATAAAATGCAGATATTGCCTGTCGCCTGTGCTCTTCTCGACAGTGGTGAGGAAAGTATCTCAAGTATTTTTATGTCTTCTTTAATAATGTTACAATTTATAGCCGACTTTTTTTTTAAATTTTCGCCCTGGCACCCCTGGCTTACGCACCCAGTTTGAGAACCTTTGCTATTATGCCTCGGTTGAGTCAGCAGGCAAGACGCAACCGGGTCGCAGTTTTCCTGCTACTACAAACTTAGGGAACAGAAACTATCGTGTTAATGAGAGAATTATTTCAGTCCATCGCAGTGTATGCAGAAATGAATGTAAGGTAACCACTATTCGTATTCGGCCCGACCGCAACTATTCGGCCGAATACCGAATAGTCATTTGGTCCACTATTCGGCCCCGAAGCGAATACGAAGCGAATATTCGGTACAGCCCTAGTAATTATACAGAAAACTAAATATCTTCCAACTGCAATATCAAAATAAATGGTTCAAATCGAAGGCCTTATTTACGACCTGATAACAACAGGTTGGAGATGATATAAGAAGTCAAATTCATCAAGCAAACGAAGAATCCTGCACGTTCTTTGCCATTTATATTCTGAGACGGGTGAGAAAGAAGTTTTTAGAAGCATAAATGAGTTAATTCTGATGTGTGGAAGTAATCTACATGGAAGACCCTTAGTTCAACAAAGCCTGCTATATGATACCACAATATCCAGTTTATAAATAGAGGTTGAGGTGATCGCTGCGGCCTTCACTTGGCTTCAAAATCAGCTGCACACACAATTTATGATTGTAACTTAGATTTGCTTAGCTGAGTGAATGTAATTGCCTCGTAAAGTACCCTGATAAAGATTGAGACAGGTATGCTCCGTTCAGAGCGATGCACGTCAAACTAAATGTTGTCATTGCCTTTTGGGAGCGAGTGCGGAAACGCAGTTCGTTTATCTCCGTTTGAAGAGAATGCTGCAGCCAAAATAATGAGATTGATGCATTAGTAGTCTAGGTCTTTGTATTGGAGTTGATATTGTTATCCTAGTGTTGGTGTTACGTTGTCGACCGGAAAACTTTAGTATATTGGGGGAAAGAATATTCATTTACCCTAGACACTTCGCCAAATATGCGATACATCCTTTGAATCGCATATAACAACTACTGTAGATACTATCGGAGTTGGAACTCTTCGCTGGCTGTTGAAGATGGAATGGAGCTCTTATGGGAATATCCTTGGTACTGTGATGTCGTCTCTTGACACTCCGCACCGCTGAACTAGGGGGATAAATCATGGACAGACGGTTCTATCAGTGAAAACAATATTTGCGGAGTCATGGTTTCTTGGAAGAACAAAACAAGCATCTTGGGCAAATATTTGTCTGCGTTTACCATCTGTAAACTCCGGCGGTGTTATGGGACTATAATTGTGATGGTGATAGTATGTTTTAGTGAGAATGAATATAACTAAAACGTGTTGAATTTGTAAAATAAAAATGCAATAGGAAAACAATCAGAAATACCTGGGTGGCTTGGTTACATGGCACGGACTTGACAAGAACACAAACATGATCCTGAATTTCGTAATCACGTGAGATAGTGCACCACAACCGCCTACTCTTATCGGCGTGGTACAGTATGATGATGATGATCTATAACATATATACTGTCTCAACCTTCCGATATTCTCTGCTGTTATTTGAAACAGATGCTGTTGTTTATATTATTTGGCTCAAATGGCTTGGATCAACGCCTTATCTGACCGATGTTGCTCTCTGCTGCAAACAGGCTAAGTTTGTACTTCCGTTTAAATCAATAACCGAAGAGTTTAAAGTCGGCAAGGTAAGACTCGATGATACTGCGCGAGTCTTTATACCTCACGGTGGCAGCTGCCCAGCCCGCTCTGAAGACAGGTACGAAATGGAAGGTCCTAGATGCGATAGAATCTGCTCAGGAAGCACTGAAACTGAAGAAACTCATAGGTTACACACAAACCGACCGTCGCAGCCCAAGGCATGGGAAAGTCAGTTGGTGGTCCAAAGCCACGCAAAAAAAAAAAAAAAACCAACGCAAAAGTATCCAAGTATAAATAGCGAGTAACAAAGCACTTAAGCAATTCTTCAGTCCACAAGACTCAAGAGAGGAGATGCCAGTCACTTTGACTCTCAAGACAGCCTTCAGTGATAGAGATGTAAGCCTAACACTAGAAGCCTTCAGTCGTTGAGACTCAGAGGACGAGCGACCTGGAAGGAGAGCAGCTGTTCATATTTAACCTCGAAGACAGTCACTGGAGAGCAGACATGAAACGAGACATCGAGCTACAGAGACGACACACAAGATACATGGATCCATGGAGAACAGAGACATATTAGGAACACTATAGAGATGTTAGAGTCAACGATCAAGACGTTAGTACCAAACAGCACTAGAAGCCAGGTGGCAGAGTTAGAGACACCAGAACCAGTTAACAAAGCAATTCGAGGTAAAGAACACAACTCGACCTCAAGAGTAAAAACACAACGCGAACAGACGAGTATTTAGCCATAGAGAGAACACAGCGCTATTCAGAATATCATTGACGTATTTGTGACTTTGTTGAAGTCTCACAATAAAGACAAGTATAGACGAGAACTGTTGTTTCCAGCTATTTTGTTAAACAAGCATCAGAGTCACATGAGAAGTATGCAGATAGCAAGACATCACCACCATTGTGACGTGACGCGTGGTTTAAATGTTTATGTTGTTGAGTAGGGATCTTCCTTTCAACACATTCTCTCCACTAGATACACCGAACTAAATCTGAGCTATGTTGCTCTCAGACAAAGTCCTGGATATCCAAGAAAACAGCCATATTGGCTCGTTAAGTACTTTAACATTAGCTGCACTTGGTACCCACAAGAGAAGGCAAGGAATTTTAGATGTCTATAGCATTTTAGTATAATGAATTATTAGACAGGGCAAATGATTCCTCCGTCATCTACCTTCTCCCGGTGCTATTATTAATAATTAAAGAATTATTATATTATTTGAGCCCCCACCAAATGTACTTCTATCTGAATACATTTGGAATTT
>CAJHNH020001479.1:0-52500 GCA_905116865.2 Candidula unifasciata
GTTGATATTTAGGATGCCTTTTTTGAATTCATCCCATTTAATGTTCGCCAGTTTGGTTAGGCATTTGTTTTTAAATGCATTTAACTTTATTCTATTCTATATCTTTACTGATTCTCCAGCTTTTAGTCGCGTATGTTAAAATGTATTTAAAAAAAAGTTAATTAAAAAACTAATCATTAAAAACACTTCATTGTGCCAAATATTATCTGTTACTTTATTAATGTATTCTTCTCTATAAACTCAACCAGTCCATATAAGGACAGCAGTTTGTATAAAGTCATCATTCCCTATAAGGTCACAATCATAGTCCCATAACTTGCTTGAGTTTGAGTCATCAGTTGCTCTTGAATGTCTAATCCGTACCCTCTAACCTTGTCATTTGGATGCAGTAGACTTGATGTTTGCATATCTAAGGCCTGTCCCTTCAGCCAGGCTCTGTATCCAGGTTTTTCTTTGCTTTCCGCTTCTCTTTCCCATCTATCCAGCCCTGTAATACTACTTTGGAGAGGCCAGTAGATTTTGTTACCTGTCCTTACTATCGTCTCCTCTCCATCTTTTTGCCTCTTTTGAAAGAGCTTCATTGAAGGCAATTACTCTTTAGTATATATGTGAAAGAAAGCAGTGGCAAACTACTGAACGTAAACATTTTCCTACAAAAGCCACAACAGCTAAAAAAAATGCTGGGGTTGGTACTGCAACGTCCTGTAAAGGATACGCAACTAACTTTAATATGCATGAAAATGCATAGAGCAGGAGGTATATTGTTTCTCTGGAACGTATTGTGGTTTAAAGCTAGGCTGTAATATCTTAACCTTTTAACTCAACACATTCAGTTTTAGCAAACCCATGAGTTAGTCACCTTTCATAGGACATGCTTGAAGGAGGGGAAGGAGGGCCCGGCCTATTTCTTTTGCCTCCCAAACTGGGCCCTGGAACCTACATGGAGTTTTTAAATATGCAGCAAGAGAGTAGAAACAGAAATATGCATCATCTTACGTCCATTTTAAATTATGTATCTACAATTTGATGTATAATAAACGTTATGCTTAATGAGATTTGGTTTTAGCATTAGGAATGTGTGGTCCTGGGTGAAAGATCTCAGTGTGAAAATAAAGTGAGATGTTTGAAGTTCATAGTTTTCATTTTTTAAATATTTGTGATAAATGTCAAAGTGTTCCCGATTTTTTTTTTGTGGAGGGGGGGGGGGGGGGGGGGGGGTGTCTTTTTTCTTCTTTATTTCACCTTTTTCTTCTTTATTTACCCTTTTTCTTCTTTATTTACCCTTTCCTTCATTTGCCTTTTTCTTCTTCATTCTCCTTTTACTTCTTCATTCTCCATTTACTTCTTCATTCACCCTTTTCTTATTTATTTGCCCTTTTCATTGTTATTTTCCCTTTTCTTTTTTATTTTCTCTTTTCTTCTCCATTCACCCACAACTTTATTTGCCTTCTCTCTCCCCCCCCCCCCCCATTCATTCACCATTTTCTGCTTCATTCGTCTTTTTCTTCCTCATTCGCCCTTTTCTTCTTTATGCACCTTTTTTTTCTTTATTTACCCTTTCCTTCTTCATTTGCATTTTTCTTCTTCATTCTCCCTTTTCTTCTTCATTCACCCTTTTCTTATTTATTTGCCTTTTTCTTCTGTATTTGCCTTTTTTCTTTTTCATTCTCCCTTTTCTTATTAATTTGCCTTTTTCTTCTTCATTCGCCTTTTTCTTCTTTATTTACCTTTTTTTCTTTATTCGCCCTTAAAATGGCAACAGAGATGATTTTATGTGGTTTACAGCTAGACTGTGATATCTGCGAATTTCGGCTCATCACATCCATTTTAAGCAAAACCTGTAGTCATTTTTTACTTTCTTATTATGGGACAGTGGGTCTTCCCTCTCCCACTTAAAATGGGACCTGAAAGCCACAAATAGGTAGGGGAGATCTGTATGTGTGCATACCAGTGTATGAAAGAGAATCTTTTCCTCCAGCCTAAATTTCGTAACTTTGGGTGACATGTCTGTACAGTGCCTTCTGGGCAAAAATAACGTCTAATCTGCACACATCCTATCATGTGTCTCTCTGAATCTCGTGGATATGATCTCTCTCATCCCTTTGTCTATCTATGTACCTGTTCGACTCTATTCCCCATTCCCCTTTTTGACTTTACCTCTTTGTCTCTCTCCCTGTACCTCTTTTACTATTGCTTTGTCTATCTCTACCTATTTGACTCTCTGCCTCTGTCTAGATTTGTACCTGTTTAACTATATCCTTCTGTTTACAACTGTCTCTCTTTGACTCCACACCTCTGTCAGCCTATGTATCCATATTTCTACCTGAGGTTTTTTCCTTTTTTATTTAAATCAGCTTCTGCTTTTCTGTCTCTTCCACACTTAACATTCGTTGATGAGCTCTTTCAAGAGCACTATTAGGACTGAGGTTCATTTCTTAAGTCTTCACCTCGCTCTATACCCGTTGTAACGTTTTAGTGTGGCAGATAGTACCAGGGCATTCTTGTTAGGTGTCCAAACCACTTCATTTGTTGTTCTTTGATGACCTGTGAGACTGGCTTTAACCCTAGCATTCGTCTGATTTCGTATTCTGTTCGTGGTCGTATGTCATGTACGAAATGATCAAAATAGCTTAGACTTGCTAATGAAGAAGTTAAAAACACTGTTCAAACGGTCCAATGAAAACTAAAGTTGCCAAGAGAACTGTTTACGTCAACAGTCAAAGTGTGAAAGAGTCAGGAATCCTAGCAGACGTCAGTCACCCGGAAACAATGGCAACAGTCTGTGTTGTAAAATAACAAACAAAAAGCAGGCACTTGAGCGAAGCCACTGTCAGTCTGGACACCGCGACAAATCCAAACTTTCGTTCTGTCTACAGGTGTGTACGTGTTTTCATTCAGCGGATTAAGTTGTGTAGCCTTTACACGATGATGCAGTATTTGTTGACTGTTTGGTTTTAACTAGGCAGTTTTTACGTTCATTAGTTCGCAATTGCTTACTGAACGGTTGTCAATACCACTGTCAAAGTAAACACAAAGCGGCCTGCTGTCAAAAAATAGCAGCGGTAAAGAAGCTGGGTATCTCGGAATTACAAAGCACGATTGCAAAACTTAAGCCACAGACTCCGACATGTAAGTTTTCCTCTGCTTCATCTTCTTTATCTACTTCTAGCAAGCCTCGCGGTGTCAGAACAGGGCGAGATCTCTTGAACGGGTTCTTCTGTTCCCTTCGTTTATTGTACTTTTCAGTGTCTCTGGTATTTATGCAGTCCATGATCTGCGTGGTCCATCACTGTCTCTGTGACCATTGTATCTGTATAACATTGCTCTATGCGGTGTCATGTCTGATGACCATCTCGTTACATGGCCAAACCATTTGGTTTGTTGTCTACCTATAAAGTTAAGTACTGGTTCTGTGCTGACTCTCCCCCTGATTTCGTTTCTAAGTCGATCTTACCTCGCTACACCTAGCATAGTATGTAAATTTAATTTCTGTCGTTACTGTTTTACTTCTGTCTTCTGAAGACGTAAGTTGTAACTTGTTAATTATTCAGGAATTGGCACTAATATGCCATAGTACCTCGCTATACGTTCGCTTTGGTATACGTTCTACTTGATATATGTTATGTTTAGACGTAAAAACCTCTGTTCGGTATACGACCTTTGTTTGAAATACGACCTTTATTTGATACATGACGTTTGTTTGGAATGCGACCTTTTTTGGATTACGACCCATTTGCTAACACTTTTATGAGTCAAAATTAGTCACAACACCGCGTGCTTTGTTTACCTCTCTCGAGACAAAGCTACAGAAAGATGACTTTGCAGAGAAATATCACCCCAACAAAGCCACAAATAGATGTAATTAGCTTTGTCTGCAATTACCAATGCCATATTTCCGAAATATCCTGAGAAGAAGTCAGAATCAAAGTTCTTTGGAAAGATGTTTAGTAAAAGTCAAACCTGATGAGTCTCAGTCGGGTCCATGCAGCCAAAAGGAGACAGAAACGAAAGAGAAGAACACCAGAATTTCAGATTCCTAAAGGTTTTTTTGGAAGAGGACACTCCTTTAAACAATACCATCTGTCCCTCTCCTCCCTGCAGAGTACCATCCCGGTAGGCACTCGACGTTTTCAGGCAGGTACAGTCATGTTTCATTTATGTATAATTTGTCAGGAACATTACATTTTTGGGAGGAGGGGGCGGTCAATTCTCCCTTTACTTCTTCAGGGAAAATTATTTTGGTATACGTACTGTTTGGTATACGTGCTGTTCGGCTTACGTATCGTTTGGTATAAGTGCTGTTTGGTGTACGTGCTGTTCGGTATACGTAATGTTTGGTATACGTACTGTTTCTTATACGTACTGTTTGGTATACGTCCAGGAATCCGGAGTGGATTAAGAACATACACCGAAGTGCCACTTCAATTGCTGTTAATAGTTAGACCGACGACAGTGTTGGCTGTAGTCTCTCCTGCCGGCCCGATGGTTTGGGTTCAAAACCACATCGTGGCAGATATTTGGAGAAAACAATCATCCTTGGACCCCAGTCGACCCAAATCACAATAGGTACCAGGTAGTGTTCTTGGAAGTTCCCTAAATATTACTGGGGGAGGGGGGGTCTAGCCCCCACCCCCGCATCCACCCCCATGTTTCGGCTCAATGTGCCCGAGCCTCCAGTTTCCAGCGACTAAGCAACAACCTCCCAAGTTTCTAGATGTAAACATACGTTCACTCGCTCAGGCTCGACACCCTTGACAAACACCACATACACACACACATAAGCATACAGCCGACAAATAAATAAGACACAGTCAGTGGTTTTACGTATGCAAAATGTACTACAGAACATACCCACTCTAAAGATACACAATGAAGGTAATAGTTTATTGTGCAGTTTAGCAGTCATATACTGTACAAATAATACGCGTTGACAACGAAACATTTTGCTTTTCAATACATTTACAAAGTAACTTAAAAGTTTCCGGAATTTGTGTATTGTTTACAAATTGGAAACAATGTAATTATTTACACTAAACTACCTTATATATATATATATATTTGGCGAAATCCTTGAATTTCTGCCCTTCTGTTACTTCTGCTCGGAAACAAATGTGAAGGTCGCGTATACTATTTTGCTTCATCAGGATCACTATCAACTTATAAAACTATCATCTTCATGTCATAATTACGAATTGAAACATGAATCGACTATTCCGGGAACTTTTCAGAGCAGCCTAGCACAACAGAGACGAATCTCTAATATGCTAAAATAACTTCTGTCTATGCTGTTCGACTGTATGAACATCATACCTTCTTTCGAATATCAACAAAAGTTTAGTTAGCTGTTTGGCAACTGAAGAATTGAGTTTTTGTTAACGTAGTTCATACTATTTCACATGTATTATTATACCATCATTAACTTGACTAGCTTTGAAAAAACAAAAAATCGTCACATTCAGCCAGCTTTTGGGAGGTTTTGGTTATAACTATGACTAGGTTTAAATGCGCCATATAAAATGGCATATCATTGCTCGTGACCAAGTAGCCTTGAAAAAGAACTCTATCTGCGTTGATGCGTTCAAGAGAGACGGACCCAGATTCTGTCCAGACTGAGACAAAGTCGTCCACTGGCCAGCCGATGGTCGACCCGATGATGAAGATGATGATTATACCATCCACTACCCTTGAAAATATGTAAGGCGCTGAGGCCCCGCCTCCTCCTTTGAGCCCACCCAAATTGTATGTTTGTGTTGGGGCTGCTGGTTCTTAATACACATCAAAAGTGTTTCTGTGAACTTTAGGCAGGTTTGCAGTGAGTGCAGGGAAAAGTAAAGACCCCTCCATGTAAAACTGACCTCATCCCCATTGAGTACCATCAAAAATATGAGTCTAATACTATATCCGATGCACTAATGGTGGGAAAAAGTCTTTTATTGTTTGATAACATTATCAAATCAAATAGTTTGCCCACTTGGAGAGAATGTCTTCTGATGCTATAACATACAAGGCATATACCAAAAGAGGAGAGAGACGTAGAGCAAGAGGCAAACCGAAAACACGATGGGCAAATAACATCAGATAAACTCTACATCACCACGATGTGTCTATGGTCGAAGCAGCCAGAAGAGCACGAAGCAGGACCTTATCTCCCCATTCGACAGCCGGAGCGGTAAAAGAGGACGTAAAGAAGAAGCACATGATAATGATACTGTCCACACTTGTCCACCAAATGGACTTAGAGTGGGGCCAAGTATCCGCCTGGATAAGCGGACCCCCTCAGCGGTGCTATCTACTGTTGGCAAGAGCAGCATATAGCAGTGTACTTAACCTACTGACCCCGGCAATTCTAAAAGATGGACTGGTTGAAGTTTGAGGTGCTCAACGATGTGGGCGCGGAAAACTAGGGGAAACTACCACATTATACATATATTCTTAGAAACTCCACACGGAAGTCGAGCTTGCAGAAGAGAGACTCTCAGTCGTGCCTTGAGAGCGACGTTCTCTGAGGGATCTGCTGCTTGATGATCATGAAAATAATGATGATGAGGATGCTGGTGATGCTAATAATGACAATGATGATGATGATGATGATGATGATTTTAATGTAAATAATGACAAAGATGATGGTGATGATAATGATTATAATAATGGTGATGATAATAATGATGAAAATAATGATGAAAATTATAATAATGTGAGTGAAAATAATGATGATGATGACGGTGATGCCAATGATGCTGATGATGATGATGATGAGGATGATGATGATGATGACGACGACGAGGATTAACTCTGAATTGCCCTGTCCTCATACATATGAATCAGTCACACAAGTCCTCCGGCACAGACAATCACTGTACGCCATGAAGTCTAATTATTTTATGTTTGAATCACACATTCATGGGTAACTCAATTTCTCACATATGCAAAGCATTCGATTCTCGATGTTTAGACATCATTTTGATTGAAATGATAACACAGATATGTCCCCCCCCCCCCCCCCCCCCCCAAAGTAAACGCTTAATTACAATTGTAGAATAGACCAGAAAGCGTTGTCATACACGAACACCTGTAACGTACACATCATTCATTCTTACACACAACACCATACCATCATATACTTCGACGATTACAGATTCATGACATTAGGTGCTTGTTTCATTTCTTCCTCACTGTGAAGCCAGTTGCATTTCAAGAGCATATATAAACATATCCAAGAAGAATTATAGGTAACTTTGTAAAGATCAGGTAGCCCAGTTCTATGTGTTCAAAGGCTGAAAAGGGATTTGATTTTTACCTGATCGTTTTCATTATCGAGATGTTAATTCTACATACTGTCATCTTTGGAGAGAGGGGGGAAAGAGAGAGAGACAGATAGAGAGGAGGAGAGAGAGAGGGAGAGAGTGGGAGAGATACAGAGAGACACAGAGAGAGACAGAGGAGGAGAGAGAGAGGGAGAGAAAGAGAGAGAGAGGGAGAGACAGACAGAGAGACTGACCAACGTTCAACCCCACCAGGACATCACACCGAGCGATAAACACCCAGTGGCACAAAGATGAGGATATTTAAAAACAGTTCATAAAAAACCGAAAGAGAGAGAGGGGGGTAGAGAGAGGGAGAGAGAGTGAGATAGGGAGAGAGAGAGGGAGAGAGGAAGAGAGAAGGAGAGATAGGAAAAAGGGAGAAAGAGACAGAGAGAGATGGCGGGGGAGGGAGAGAGAGAGAGGGGGGGGGGGGGTTAGAGAGAGATAGGGAGAGAGAGAGAGAGGTGGGTGGGAGAGGTAATTAAAAAAATAACATTTTGTATTTTTAAACTTCACATACGAAGGCGTGACAACCCAAAGCGTTTTTCATTTTAACCGAGTTCCTTTTCTTCCGATTTCAGCAACGACTTATTTCATTGCCTTTCACGACATACTTATTTAATGGCAGTAGATCTATTCTCCCCAACACCACCCCCAATGGGCTCCCGAACCCACACGAATAACCCAGTTATGAAGCTAGAGTAAAAACTCCAAACATAAAGACTAGAAACTATAACACATTCTTATAATTCAAACACAGTAAATAAGTGGTTGTGTCCCTTACAAAGCTCCTATGTATTTTGATTTAGAATATTCGTCATTTAACAGAAACAATCTATCTACGCAAAAATGCCACAAAGAATCGCGTCTTGTGTATATCATAAAAAGTCGCCATGTAGTATGTTTCCTATAAGTTTTTCTATTGACGAGCTCGCTAAAAGTCCCCTGAAGAAGAGCCGTTCCACAACGTTAGTACTGAAATTCTGCATCTTGGAGAGCAGCATCAGAAGTCGCCCGAATCGGATCATCTGGCGCGGGTAGCTCAACTGGATGTGCTTGTTAAGCATGAGTTGTGCTTGGTCTTGTATACATTGTACTTGACGCTTGTCAACCAGGCCTTGGATATCTGAAAGGAGAAACATATAATGTAAGTTACTTGGGGGTAAAAGTAGATAGTATAGTAATAGTATACTGGGCACTGAATGAGACGTTAAGGCCAGTATGGAGGATAGGCTTGGCCTGGCAGCCCGTTTAGCGTTGGGGTTATGTTTGCGTCTGACACGCTAGTGCAGTTTCCACATATAGACCAAAGTCTACAGTTTCACACCCTAAGCTTCTGAGTTAAGTGCTTGGTTCGGCACTATGAGGCGTGTTTTTCATGTTGAATGCCTTTTATTTGTGCAGCGGCTGTTTTGTGATATTCAGTGTGACTCTGGTTTACATGTGAGATGGTGAAATACCTTATGTAATAATTTTAGACGTGTATAGCCAACAAATCGTGACCGACTTCTTCCATCGACGACCAACTACATTTCTGGTAGCGACTGTTGGCTTTGGGGCCTCTAGCAACTGCCATATGCATTTACTGCGTGTAAAAATGTCTGAATAGTACCGGGACTAATTGTTTGTTCAATATTAAACTTTGTTTTTAAACAGGGGACAGTGAGGGACATATTGTTTGATTTTGACTGGTACATAAACGAAGCAAGTATGGGAAAACCCAATTGCAGTGAAGTTAAAATCTCGACTACTACGTCTACTCCTAGACACATTTTCGAGAAGAAACGGTCAGAGAATCCTCACAGAGGCACCCCCCCCCCCCCGCCCCATTTTTTTTATCCCACAAGGAATGCAGTATGTAGGATTTATATCTCAAGGATGAGAATCAAACAGGTACAAATCCGGGAAACTCTACTGAACCGCACAGTTATGTTATGACAACATAAAACAGTTACAAAATAACATGAAGTGCAGTGAAGATGTCTGTCTATTGCAGAAGCACTGTCGGGCTGTCCATTCATAAAAACAAAACAAGTCGACCAAGTTCAACCTACTGCGAGCAGTCTCGGTTATAATTGTGGTCTAATTTCTTTGTGCAAAGTGTATTGACTAAGAAGTGTTAATTGCATTAAAACGAATGGCTTGGACCGGTACTTTAGTATCTGGTGGTGGTTGCTGGAAAGGGAGCTGGTATGTACCATATTTATATATACACACACATACATATATATAGACATACATTTACAATTACATATATATACACGCAAGCGTGCACGCCCGCGTAGGAATGCATGTGTACATACCGATGTCTAAACCTGAACCGTTTGATTTGACTCTTCTCAGTTTTTTCAAGACCTGTCTAAATCAGTATTTTTTTTTATTCCAAAGAAAAGAACTCCCGATTATAGAAAATGTAATGAGCACACCGCAAGCGAAAAAAAAAAAAAATCAATGAAAGTGTCTTGAAATAAATTACATTACCAAAGATGACACACAAGGCACACAGTTGGTGTAAAAAAAGCCACCTCTCCTAAGAAATCTTCTAAAATTTGAGGGCTACAAATAAAAAGCCTCTTAGCTCCCTAAGAAGCACGCAGTAAAGGGCCATTGAATATATGTTTATACTGAAATCTGATGTGTTTGGTCGAACGGTTCAAATATAACAGCCTAGCTGTAAATACAACACAAGATGACAACCGCCCTTTTAATGGGGGAAGAAGAAGAAGAAGAAGAAGAAGAAGAAGAAGAAGAAGAAGAAGAAGAAGAAGAAGAAGAAGAAGAAGAAGAAGAAGAAGAAGGAGGAGGAGGAGGAGGAGGAGGAGGACTCGAAAGGAGGAGAAGAATGAGGACTAGGAGAAAAAGAAGATAAGAAGGAAGAGGCAAAAAATATTACGAAGGACATGAAGTAAATAAGCAGATGGCATACCTGGTTTAAAAAGAGCTATAGCCTTCACACAAGCAATCTCTGTAGCGTCCAGAGACATCTCTCGGAGCCGCAAGACCAACTCGTAGACACTGACACCTTCCTCAAGCTCGGCAGTGGACACCGCCATATCGTCTCGCTGGGCCAGGTGTTCCACTGGTAGTCCCCACTGAACTATGCCCAAAATAAAGAGTTCTTTCCAGGCCGATGCCATAAGCACTGTCTGTTTAATGTACAAAAACATATACAACATAAAATATTTGAAATTTAAAACACTGAAAACTGCGCATCAGTATTTAGAAACATCAGTCATCAGTCGTTTTACAGTTGTGGAGCTTTTGAGGAGGAGATCGGAGCACCTTTGGATCTGTCCGGAGTGCTATGATAATAATCCTTTCTAATCACTGATCACTAAACATCCAACAGGCGACAATGGAAATGAAAGAGCTGGATCCGCTATCACTACCGACGGTCAGCTTATGGATCATGCTGATATTATTAATGTCCTCAGAGAAATGGGAAGGATAGAGGACTTTGGGGGCAGTGAATCCACATCACTCGCCAGAATGGCAGACTTGGGAATTAAGATCGGCATAGCAAAAAATGAGACGCACACCAGACATACCAGAAGACTTGTTAATCAACGTAGAACTGGTACTATTAGCCATCAGACGTTGGGGATTATACTGAGGGGAGGATCTGAGCACCTATGGACATGTCCGGAGTGCAATGATGATAGCCCAAATAGCTAACTAACTAACTAACTAACTAACTAACTAACTAACTAACTAACTAACTAACTAACTAACTAACTAACACTAACTAACTAACTAACTAACTAACTAACTAACTAACTAACTAACTAACTAACTAACTAACTAACTAACTAACTAACTAACTAACTAACTAACTAACTAATCCAATATTTTACCAGACACACAAGTTGTAAAATGTATTCTTCGCTTGGAACTGGGAAATTTAAAGAGTTAATTTGTTTTGTGTGTTAGTAGTACTCGTTCCAATGGCAATATCCTCAACTTCAACATCCTTAACATCTGCCATAGAAAGATGCAATCGCTGTATGATGACATTTAACGCCACCAGGACATCACACCGAGCCATAAACACCCGGTAATACAGAAGGCTACCACTCGGATAAGGATCCCCGGCGACAGGTCCCAGAAACCCCGTTCAACCCATAGGTTGGGTTCTTTTAGGGCCCTCGGCAACAGCCAGGTTGATCCCTTTAAATAACGAAAAATACCTCCAAATGGGGACAGGGATTTGTATACAAACGCTATATAACTTTGTAGCTGAATAAAGAACAACTTACCGTAAGGATGCTGGAAGCTAAGAACTAAACAAAAATATAGGTCTAGCCCTATATGCCCAATACGCCTGAACGCGGGAAAAAGGGTCCTTTAATTTACTTGTTACTATTATTTCATAAACAATCCCTCCACCCTTAGAAATTGTATAAAGGGACTAAGGTCTCGTCCAATTTTGCTGTTGTTGTTTTGTTTGAGCTGTCAACCCTGGCTTAATTTATAAAGAAAGTAAAGTCAATGACACTTTTCTACGATTACCAGCGTATTGGGTTCATAGGGCTATATCTATATTTTATCGTCCGATTGGCACTTGGTGGGTGATTTGGCACTCATCAAGTCGACAGCTTTTACTTCCCATAACTTCAAATGGCTGGGTCAAACACAAACAAGTCTGGCTTTGTAAGTTGCCAAACCCACGACCTTTGGATCTGAACCACGACGTTAGGATACTGAAAGATATGCAAATTGGCTAGGCTCCAAAAGGACTGCTTTTTCTTCTAGAAATTAAGTGGCTTAACTAAAACAAAAGTTAGTGTGCTTTAAAGCTTTTTTTTTAAAATATATATAGGGGGGTCCTGTTCACGTTTCTCGGCCAATCGACAAACTTTCTCAGTCTGGTCTAGGTCAGAGGGGTGTCAAGTTGGACTGTTTTCCTCGAAAAGAGTCTCCCGTGCGATCTAGGCTCAGGCTGTGGGTAAGGGGGTGGGGGTGGTGGTGGGTTAGGGCCAGTTCTAGATGGTCTAGAGTCGTTAAAAGCTGTGTCGTCGTGTAGTAAAGAAGACGCGACATCGGCGCTATAGTAACCGGAGGCAGGACAACGTGATACCTCCCCCCCCCTTTTTTTTCTGACTTTGAACAGTCTGAGAAAGCTTGAATGAAAGGACAGACAGTGTGTAGATTTGCTGGGAAACGTGAATAGGACTGAAAGGTATCAACAACCACACAACAATACAAGCACACAGCACACGGACCTGATCAGACGAACTGAGACTGATGAATGCTGGGATGTGCCTCACCCAGGTAACGACCGTAAACAAAAGTCTGGCCATGACTTCCTGCAGCAAGTCCTGGTGGAATGACGTCACAATGGGAGGGGCTATTGGGGTAGTGAATGCAGAAGGTCCTTGCTGAAAATACAAATGGGAGTTATGATTAATTAGAATCATTAGCGGGGGCTAAGTAAAGTAAAGAACCCTTTTCCATGCATATAGGGCTAGCCATTTATAATATAGACCAATCGACACTCGGTGGGTGATGTGGTGCGCATCACGCAGGTTGTCTTTACTTCCCACGACTTTCATCTGGTACTCACTCGAGGCTGGGTCGACCTGGGAGCCAAGGTCATTTTTGAAAAAAAAGTCTGACTCCGTCAGGATCCGAACCCACGACCTTCCGATCCGCACGCGAGGGTCTTGACGTTACACGACATCTACTCTTAAAAGTGTGCGGGTGGGGGAGGAGGGGTGTCGGGGACGGAGGTTTACGAAACAAACAAGAAACATTGGAGTGGGGGTAGGGGGAAGCTCTGACTCTTACACATATTCTACTGAGAGAGAGAGGGGGGGCGGGGGGGGGATGCTCAAATCACGCACGACTTCTTTAAGTGCGTAACAAAAAAAATATCAATAATAAGTGCGGGGATGTTATGTGGTCTGTAAGGTCCTTAAAAATGTGCAACTAACTTTCAATATAAGATCTAGTGAATGAATTCCCCGTGTGGGTTCCAAGGCCCCATTTTACGGGGGGTGGGGGGGGGGGGTGAACAGACCCACTGCCTTCCTAACAAGCGTTTCGTAAATGACGGCTAATCATTTGTTTGCTGAATGAATGTACCCTAGACAGGTTTTGACTAAATAATCTGTTAGAATCACTGTGGGGATTCCCCCCCCCTTTTTTTTTTTCATCCCCCCCCCTCCCCTCCCCCCCCCCCCCCCCCCCCCATGTGAGTTTCAGGGTTCCATTTTGAAGAATAAAGAATAGACAAACTTCCCATAAAAAGCATGTCGTAGGAGACGATTAATAAGTAGTACTTTCTTGCTAAGTCTGAGTACATCTGCCTAAGAGGCAAGGAACCAACAGTCTGCATACGAATAAGTTAGATCAGTAATACATGTGTTCTTAAAACTCAAGTTCTGGATCAAGAACAAAACAAGAACAGATCCACGGCCTTCCCATCGAGGATATCGTGAGAATCAGCTAACTGGGGACTTCCTTCGAAGTCGGAGTGCATTTGCAAGAAACAATAGACTGCACACAAAAAAGCCAGTAAAACTAATGTACACGCAAAACTCAAACCCTGACACAAAGCTTAAGTCCAAATAGACGAAAAAACCAGGACTTTTCGCTGGAGCTTACAGCCAGTGGACAGAGAAGAAGTGAAAAAGAGAAAGAAGAAGAAGAAGAAGAAGAAGAAAAAGAAGAAGAAGAAGAAGAAGAAGAAGAAGAAGAAGAAGAAGAAGAAGAAGAAGAAGAAGAAGAAGAAGAAGAAGAAGAAGAAGAAGAAGAAGAAGAAGAAGAAGAAGAAGAAGAAGAAGAAAAGAAGAAAGAAGAAGAAGAAGAAGAAGAAGAAAGAAGAAGAAGAAGAAGAAGAAGAAGAAGAAGAAGAAGAAGAAGAGAAGAAGAAAGAAAAGAAGAAAGAAGAAGAAGAAGAAGAAGAAAGAAGAAGAAAAAGAAGAAGAAGAAGAAAAAGAAGAAGAAGAAGAAGAAGAAGAAGAAGAAGAAAGAAGAAGAAGAAGAAGAAGAAGAAGAAGAAGAAGAAGAAGAGAAGAAAGAATGAAGAAGAAGAAGAAGAAGTAAGAAGAAGAAGTCTTAAGAATAAGAAGAAGAAGAAGAAGAAGAAGAAGAGCAGCAGCAACAGCATCAGAAGCAGTATAGGGTCTTATGAATAATGTGTTAAGAGTTCACTTAAAGATCTATAGACGAGGCCTAGCTGATAATGTTTCAATAGCATTTGTAAATGAAGAAGTAAATGATAGCAACTTACATGAACCCGCATGATGTCATTGAAGCGGTTGACATAGCCCAACATCAGCATCTGTGATTCGGGCAGGATGTGCGATGTGGCCATGGCGATGTCGTGTTGGTATCGTAGAGGGAGAAGGCCGCAAGGGTTGCCCACACTGACACTCAGGTCAATGGGATGATCTTGGGAGCTATGTCCGGTAGGGTCAACCATTAGCGACCCGGACAGGTCTCCGGGTTTGGGTTTGGGTTTTCGTGGCCCTCGCTCGTGCTGGACAGCTGGTCAAGAAAAGAGTTTAAATAATATTTTGTCCTAAAATCATTAAAATTAAAATTGCTTGTTTAATATCTTACTCCAGATGACGTCACACGACAGTCCAACATTTTAGAGGGTGGTAAGACTGGGTTTCCCGGCTTTTTGATGCTTTTAACGACCCCAAATCATTTAGAACTGGTCATACGTGCCACTAGCGAGTACAGCCTAGGTCCCATGAATGCATGCGGCCTATGTCCCACGACTGTGTGCAGTCTATCTACCACCCCCTGAAATCAGACTGTCCCGTGACCTGTGGATTTCCCCTGTTTGGGGTGGGTTATTAATAAAACACCATTCAAATTTTGTTTTAAACTATGGAGTTGCGGTAGATATCGGCAGGGTGCACGCCTGCCCGCTTGAAGGTGTTTGGTTCGAAGATGCATCTAGATCGAATTTATTGTTTAAATCGAACTTGACCTCCAGGGCGACCCAGCTTCAAATGGGTACGAAGTAATGTCTTGGGAAGTAAAGGACGCCGGTTGGATGTTGACCACATCACTAATCTAATGACGATTGGTCTATGAAATATGAGTCTAGTATCAAATGACAGATGCTCAATTGCGTAAAAAACGGCCCTTTGCATAGAAAGAGAATCAAAGATACTTTACTGGCTTGACTGGCTGATAGATAGACACATATACTGATAGACAGACACATATACTGACGGACAGACAGATAGGTGTACTAAGGAACAGACATGCAGCAGATGGATAAATGAGGGAATTCGACGCAAGATGGGCGGACAAAGTGTCAAACATACAGGTAGATGGCTGGAGGAACAGATAGATGGGAAAAATAGACAAACAGAGCATCAGACACATGGACTAACGGGGGGACAGACTTACGAATATGCAAACAGAAGATCTGATATACAGCCACACGCAGATGGGCAGAGAGACAGACAGATGGATGGATGGACAGGCAGTAACCCCCCACCCCCACCCCCCCCCCCCCCCCAAATAAAAAAACCTGCCATGACTAAACATGGTTATTTACCTTCTTTATTCATGTCTGCCTCGAAACACTTGTTGAGTCTGCAGGCCCGACATTGGTTTCTGTGTGTCTTGTCAACCGGACATCTCCCCTTGAGTGGACCCTGGGCTTTACACGTGTATGCCCTGTTCTTGTGGATGCTTCTCTTGAAGAACCCAGAGCAGCCTTTTGTTATAGAAAAGAAATATACGATGTCTTACTTAAGATGACATACATAAGTTGTGTAGAGAAAGACTGAGGACCGATACAAGTTTTAACTTCTTCTTTAGTATTCCAAGATCATTGATGCTCTTTACTGCAAATGTCACCCGCCTCCATTCAGCTCTATATTTAGCCTTCTCTTTCCTGTTAATGAATCCAAGTGTTTGTCGGTCTGCCTCTATAGTATCTCTCCACTGGGTTCTGTGTCCATCTCGTAGTCTACTCCATTCAACTTTTTAATATAAGAAATTATCGTGTCTCTGTTTTCTGCCATTCTCACTGTAGGAACCAATAATTTCAGTCTATAAGCACCCTTGATACCACAAAAAGCGACTGAAACAGACTATGAACTTCGTTGTTGCTGCTTCTCACTCTCCATTCCCCGTTGTCTGCACCTGTGATCTGTCCAGAGAGTCGACGTAAGGTTGTTCTCGAAAGTTTCTAATAGTCATACAGACAAGTGGTCTTTATATATATATATATATACAGGGTTATTAAAAATGATGATATGCATTACAAATGAATAATATACATACAAGAGAGACCTCCGGTCTAAAATGGAAGACTAGGCACGGCAGAATGTTAAGCTTCGAAGTTATTTTTGGTTTCCGACAGCGCTTTGCTAATGCAGTTTCCACATATGGACGGTAGTCTACGGTTTCGCTTCTTAAGCTACTGAGTTTAGTGCTTGGTGTAGCCATGTAAGCTGGCTTGTTTTATGTGAAGGGCCTTTCATCTGTGCAACGGGTAAGTCGTGATATTTAAAATGGCCAGTAGCCGGTTACTGTGGGCTGGGAGAATACCTTATATAATAATTTATCGTGCCTGACTACTTCCATCAACAACAAACTGTATTTTTGGTGGCGACTGTTGTCTTTGGCGCCTCCAGCAACTGTCATATGCATTTAATGAGCGCACATATTTCTAAACTGTGCCAGGATTAGTTGCTTGTTTACCAGTTTTTTTTTTTTTTTTTTTCATTTTTGATTTTTAGTTTGTGGTCGATTGCAATAAGTTGAAACCTCTATCAAGAGTGAGACTAGAAACAGAAGAATGCTTGGAATACACTGGCTAGAGCGCCAAAAGAGCAACCAAAGAGGTTTTGAAAGAGACGTTCGAGTAAAAGAGCCCGAAGACAACTTATCACAGACATCAGAAGGAGAGACAGTCATCATTTTTCGGCCATGTTATGATGAGAGAGGGAAAATAGAATAAGGTTGTGACCACTGGAAAGATCTGTGGAAGGAGGGATAGATATATATAGGATAGATAACGAGGAAAAGATGCTTGACAGTACACTTGTTGCATGGCATCACCACACAGGTGTGTCGGCACACGAACTGATACATGCTGCAGGAGATCGCAGATTGTGGGGAGACATCATCGCCCACGCCAGTCGGCAAGGCACCTGGTGATGATGATGATGTATTCGTCCTTTAAAAAGAAAAACGATTGCCAAGTTGTGTTGCGGTGTACAGTAAGGCTGTGATTTCAGCGCCTTTTAGGTCAGTACATTTCAATTTTTAGTAAACCAATTAGTCGCCTTTTGGAACATGCTTGTTTGAGGGCAGTTGCAAAATCCCCCCCCCCCCCCCCCCTCCCCCTTTATGGCCCCGCAGAACCAACACGGAGAATTCAAAAAGTAAGTTGCTAAATCAGGATTTTTGAACTTTTTTTTTCCTGTTTTCAATTTACCGTTGGATGTTTATGGCAACATTCGTAATCTACAGCCAATTTATAAACTTAGGAATTTATTGGTCAAACCTTTAACTGCGATTACCTTGGTAAAGCTCTGTAGTTTAAAGGTTAGCCTTTAACAATTTCATGGTCACAGACTAGGGTTCAATCCCATGGCAAACGTTTAGGTAACAAACAAAAAAAAAAAAAAAAAAACACACGCTCTGGTGGTTTTTGGACTACTATGAGAGTAGTAGCACCGGAAATGACTTTGCACATCACCAGACAATAATTTCAAAGACAGCAAGGGATGTAGCGTAACCAACCTTCACTGCGTAGACACACTTTAATTATTTATTTATTTATTGCAGTTTCAGGCCAAACAATTTCGCGGGCCTTATACGACCCACAGGCCAGACTTTGCCTGCCCTAACTCTAACCTCTAGTAGAAAACATTACCAACCGGAAACTTACCATCACAGCTGTATATCCCATAATGCTTTCCGGAACTGCGGTCACCACAGACCTTACAGGGAATATCCAACAAACGGTCGCCTGCAGGAAAGACACAAGACATGAATCATATCAGACTGTCTTGAATTTTAGACACATCATCATCCTCATCATCAGATCATCATGTACCGCGCCAGTAAGCGTAGGCTGTGATGTTTTACTATCTCACACGATCACCAGAATCACAGATCAGTTCAATGTTTTTGACTCGCCTCATCCGTCTGGCGAAGCTATCCAAGTATTTTTCTCTTTGCCTTCCTCTTGCTCTCTTTCACTCAATCTTCCCAATTGTTACCGAGTGCTTGAGTTCATTTCTTTTCATAATATGCCCCCCCCCCCCCCCGCCAAAAAAAAAAACACCTTGATTTTTATTGATTGAAACATTGATTTAAGTTGAGTTGAGCTGAGTAAAGAATTGACATCACAGCACTAGGAGCATTTCCATGCGTGCTCTGTACTCATCTTCAGCAGCCAGCGCAAAGTTTCAATACTGATGGTACCTGTCCCAATCTGGTTTTATATGTCCTTCTTGTCTTTCCTCTGGGGGTAGTGAGCCGGCCAGACCCTCTGATTACACCCAGATGCCTCATTCTCTCTAGGCTATAATAATCTTGTTTCTCTACCGAATCCGTTGCTTGTTTCCAAAGGGCCTTGACCACATCTGAATTGTCATGTATCAGTTCACCACCCAGTGGTGCAGATCCAGCCAATCTGTCTGCCTGTTCATAATCCACTACACCGGGAAGGTCTGGAGAAAAGATCCAAAGTATGCTCATTACCTGTGACTTTCCCAGTGAAGCTTGCCACTAAGCTCGAAGCATTGATTTCATGGTATATCATCTCTGTACACATGAAGAGCACTATACGCTTCATACTGCTCAGAAAGCAAGGATAAACTTTCTTTCTACATCCCAGTCATTGTTAATCTCTTTTTCTCTATCCGGTTTATCCATAACCTCTGATTATGATTATCGTTGTTTTCCTGAAATACGACTTGTTTTGTATATCTGCATGAAGAGATAGATTAGAAGAAGCAAAAATGTACGATGAATGAAGATGTCAGACAACTGGCGTTGGAGACATCACAGGGGATTTTCGCTGCGGAGATGACACTTACTGATTGGATTACAATAGAAATCCTAAACTGTGATAGGTCACAATTTGGTCATGTTCAGCAGTGTATTGCTCATGCGAGGTCATGCAACTTTTCAAAAGCAGTGTCTTCTTATTCTTCTTCTTCTGCGTTCATCCAAAGACGTAGATGGTTTGTGCCCGTTTACAACATGGCTGCGATGTTTGCGTCTTTCGGCCGACACATCCGACTTCTGCAGGCATTTGATGTCCGGGTTAGTCTTCCCGGTACACACAGTTTTAAATTTACACAAAAATGCATGGCTTGTTTTCAAAGAAGCTGAGAGGAGACTAAAAGCCACTTTTGGAATCGAACCCCGACCATCTGTGATGATAAACCAGCATGACTTAAGCCATACTGGAAATCACCACGTACACTTCAACACAGGTCCAAAAAAAAAAAAAATAATAAATTCACTTCCATTCACCTGCCCCCCTTAGTTTTCTTCTGATCTTTTATGTCTCTGTCTCTGTCAGCTATCTCCAATCTCAACCACGTAATTAGAGCCAAAGATCGAAGTAGAAGACAGGAAATCAAATAAATGAAACAAGATTTTCTACTTGAAAACTCCATGACGTTTCCCGTGTCAACAGTCTTGCATTCAACCTTCAAAGTCTGTCTCTCGTTTTTCTCTCCCGCATCTGCTCTCGAAGCCGCCTCGGTTGAAAACATCAGTGTTTTCTCTTGACCCTCTTGAAAAAGTTATTAGCGAGGATATGTCATTTTTGCCTCACAGATCTGCAAGTTTTGTCTTAAAATGTCCGCTCGGTAACGGCTCGTAAATGTGGTGGTTGTGTATCGTGTCTCTCGGAGTTTGCCGAGTGACAGGATGAGCGGACAGCTTGTAGCTCGAGGGCCGGACCTTTGTTGGGCTGATGGAAGAGCTTGGCATACTTCTTGGAGTCAAGCTTACATAATGGGCTGACATTTGCGTGGCGTTTTCTATAATGTGAAAATTTGTTATGAAACGATCCTTTTCTTTCTCTATTATTTTTTTCTTAAGAATATAATCGTTGTCATCATCATCATCATCATCCATCATCATCATCCATCATCATCCTCCATCATCATCATCATCATCATAATCATCATCATCCAACATCATCATCCATCATCATAATCATCATCGATAATCCTTATCATGAATTAAGAAACTATTATGCCAGTATCAACATTATAGATAAGGACAATTTTTCTTCTTCTTCTTCTTCTTCTTCTTCTTCTTCTTCTTCTTCTTCTTCTTCTTCTTCTTCTTCTTCTTCTTCTTCTTCTTCTTCTTCTTCTTCTTCTTCTTCTTCTTCTTCTTCTTCTTCTCCTTCTTCTTCTTCTTCTTCTTCTTCATCTTCTTCTTCCTATTATTACTATTATTATTATTATTATTATTATAATTATTATTATTATTCTCCTTCTTTTCCTGCTCCTTCTTCTTCACCTCCCTCTGCTTCTTCTTCTCCCTCCTCCTCCGCCTTCTCCTCTCTTCCTCTAGTTTGCCCATCTGTTTGTACACCAAAGTCCGATCGTCGTTAACCCGAATATGGGAGACGTGTGACTCATTGGACTTCGTTTAAGTGTGTAATAATAATGCAACTTTGAGTATCATTACTGCGTTATTTTAGAATAACAGAGTCAAAACAACACTCGTTTAGTACTGAACGAGCAAATACTGAAATTCGCTTGCACAAATGCGAAAATAACGAAGTGTACATACTTTACTAGATTACAATAACGCGAATTTTTTTGAATATCTTCACATAAGCACCTCCCTTTCAGGCCAGCATATTTCCATCAATCCTCTTCTGCACTTCGTATCTCTCCTTATGCTCAACTGACCAGGCAAGGGTACAGATAATTACGTAACGATCGGTCCCCGGCGAGAGAATGACAAAATTCCCTCTTCAGATCGAAAGAATAACAACTTGAACAACTTCCACTCGAAGCAGACGACAACTTTTTAACTTGCCCCGCCACAATGGCTGTGGCATTCACAGAGAGGTGCGCACCAATGATTTCTTGTCACGTATACACATTTTTTCCCCCATCGTGTTTTCCCCGTCCCTTCTTTACATTTCCCCCTTCCTGATTTTTCAATCTTCCTAAACAAGCTCCTCTGGCACATTTATGTCGCTTCAGCTGTGGCAACGTCAGCGGAAATAAGAAGGAAAACCGCGGGAAGTTGAGATTTCAACACTCTCATAGCGACGCCATCTGGAAAATGGCCCTTCTAAAATGGGTAATTTTGTAATTTTCTGGTGTCGCCATTGCTCAAGCTCAGCCAAAGAATGAAGGACATATACAACTAGGAGGACACAAGTGCTCAACAACATTGTCACTGGCACTTTCTGTCATGTCCTTCTTGATAAAAAGGAGCTTTCCTCTCCAATACCTCCAGGCCAAAGTGCGGATATAATTGAAGGATATTCAATAGGTCATTATGCTTCTTCTTCTTCTTCTTCGTCGATTATTCATTCTATACATTAGTGCTTCCTTCGTGGAAGTTTAATGAATGCCACTGCATTAATTTCGAATCTTCATTTTCGTTACATGCCTTTTTTTCCTTTAATATAAATATCTTTAGTCTACATGCTTCTCTCTCAAACATATTTTTTTTAACGAAATCACTACCTTTTCTCCTTCTCCTTCTTCTTCTTCTTTTTCTTCTTCTTCTTCTTCTTCTTCTTCTTCTTCTTCTTCTTCTTCTTCTTCTTCTTCTTCTCCTTTCTTCTTCTTCTTCTTCTTCTTCTTCTTTCTTCTTCTTCTTCTTCTTCTTTCTTCTTCTTCTTCTTCTTTTTTCTTCTTCTTCTTCTTCTTCTTCTTCTTCTTTTCTTCTTCTTCTTCTTCTTCTTTCTTCTTCTTCTTCTTCTTCTTCTGTTTCTTCTTCTTCTTCTTCTTCTTCTTCTTCTTCTTCTTCTTGATTCATTTTCTTCTTCTTCTTCTTCTTCTTCTTCTTCTTCTTCTTCTTTTCTTCTTCTTCTTTCTTCTTCTTCTTCTTCTTCTTCTTCTTCTTCTTCTTCTTTTCTTCTTCTTCTTCTTCTTCGTCTTTCTTCTTCTTCTTCTTTCTTTCTTCTGTCTTCTTCTTCTTCTTCTTCTTCTTCTTCTTCTTCTTCTTCTGGCTTTCTTCTTCTTCTTCTTCTTCTTCTTCTTCTTCTTCTTCTTCTTCTTCTTCTTCTTCTTCTTCTTCTTCTTCTTCTTCTTCTTCTTCTAACACTATGTTTTCTGATTAAACCCAATGTATTTTGAATGTTATGACTTTCGAAGAAAGATCTGAACAAGATTGCTGGGCCATTTGAATGTTCTGTTAGTGTCATTTTCTTTGTGGATATTCTCTCCGGATGTTGTTCTGTCGGCATGTTATCATATCAGCAGGTTGTTTTATCTGGTACGTTGTTTTAATCGGACGTTGTTCTATCTATCGTCTATTCTGTGACTCTAGGTAATCAATCTCTTAAGAAAGAAATAAAAAACACACTAGTCATGTATTCTTTGCAGAGGACTTTGCAGAAGTAAGGCCTTTGGTTGTGTGGGGTTTTGATAATTTTTGTTTTCAGCAATTTTACACTGTCCCCTGTACAGTCGCTGCTGCTTCACATTATTGTTCAAATGAGTAAAACGTGGTTACGTGGACAGGGTATTTAGGAATTACGAAGCGTGTTTTTCTTTCGCATTTTAGCCTAAGTTGACTAGGGAGCCAAGGTCAAGTTAGCCGTGGTGGGTGGGGGGGGAGGGGGGAGGGGAGATTCCGTTTACATGAAGAGACGGCCAGGCAGGCAGGTGTGGTGTCTGTGCATCACGATACAAGGCTAGGGTATTCTGAATAAACTATTCGGAGCTTCAGTTGAAAGATAAATAAGTATCACTTACTTATAAGTCTGTTTTACTATTACTTTGTCCTAGTCGTGTACCTACTATTTTAAAGCAGTGATTTCAGAGTTAGTGAATATTTGAATGTTTTGCATTATGTTTATCATGGTTGTTTGCTGGTGAAGGCTAATCGCCGCAACATCCTATGTTTTTTTTCATTGTAACAAATTTTGTACAGCTGACATAAACTATTTGGTTTTTTTCCTAACCTTTTTTATTTCTCTTGTTATCCCCAATTTTTTTCTGACTTTTTTTTTCTTCATCATCTTTTCCCTAATATTAGCTATCTTTTTTTTTTTTTTTCTATATTTTTTTTAAACTAGATCATTCGATCAGAAGCAAGCCTTTTGTGGGGACTAACGATCAAATGGTTTGGTCATATAATTAGAATGCAGCCAGATCAACTACCAAAACACCCGCTACATGTGAAAAGATCTGAAGTGATAGTAAAAGGTCGCTCTGGGAGAATTTGAATTAATGGCATTAAAGAGATTATACGTCGACACAAATGAAAATAATCATTGCTACCCATCACACAATGGATCGCAAACTGTTCCTCCCCACGTCGCTTAACGGCAAAGGTGAAAATTGATGAGGGTGAACGATTGGACTCGTTATACATTTGAACGCAAACAACGGAAAAGTCTCTTGAATCAGCTACTGTTAAACTTATAAGTCCTTTGCAGCAGTTTTGTTATTTACCTTTAAACAGTTCTAATAATTTTGTGACAGTGGTACGAGAATCATACCGTAGAAGAGAATGAGACCTCATCGCATAATATTTCCAAAGACTGAGTAAGATTAGCAAAATTCACTGTGGAGGACACACCGCTTTTTCATCGGACATCGCTGCTCTGAGTGCTGTTACAAATAACTTTATTAAACATTCCCATCCCTGCTCAGTCCTGCGATGTAGCAGCCATCCTAAAGTACCTGTAGTGATTGTTCTCTTTAAAAGTTGGTTTTACTATCTCTTATCTTGAGGAGAAAGAGAGTCGTTAAAAGATATATAAACCTCATCTTGATATATGGAAGTTAATCATGGGTAATTGGTAGATTAGTGAAAACTTTTTGGAAACTTTGAAGACATAGTTTTATAAGATAGTTTTGAGAATCCACAGTAAAGATAGAAAGAGTAAAGAAGATGTCTTGAAAGAAACTGACTCACGAAGAGAACTGATTGCCCACATCAGAAAGAGACAATCTGTATTCTTTGGTCATGTGATGAGATGGAGAAAATTTGAGAACATCGTGACAGTAGAAAAGCTGGATGGGAAGAGAGGCAGAGGGAGACAGAGAGAAAAGATGTAAGACCAGTCCATGTAAAGAAAGTCTACGACAGTAAGAGCAGGGGATTTCAGGAACATTGTTCCAGGACTCAGATGCTCAGCTCTCTTTAGTATATCAAAAAACATTTCCGCCCCTTTACTCCCATTAAGGTCCCGATTTTTCCCTTTCACGCAACACGGTCTGTAGCTTTTTGTTCCCACAAATCTACCTCAGTATCTGTATCATTCATGTCTCGATGACACATCTTTTAATCAAAGCAAAGTTCAGTCTGGGCATACCCTACATACTACAGTTTTATTCTGCAAATTAGAATATTTTATTACCGGGGTTTCCCTGAAAGTTAGCTTGAACCCAAAAAGGCCCTAGCATAGTGGTTCTCAAACTTTCTAGTGCCGCGACCCTTTATCACAGTTCCTCATGTTGTGGCGACCCTTTATCACAGTTCCTCATGTTGTGGCGACCCTTTATCACAGTTCCTCATGTTGTGGCGACCCTTTATCACAGTTCCTTCTGTTGTGGCGACCCTTTATCACAGTTCCTTATGTTGTGGCGACCCTTTATCACAGTTCCTCATGTTGTGGCGACCCTTTATCACAGTTCCTCATGTTTTGGCGACTCTTTATCACAGTTCCTCATGTTGTGGCGACCCTTTATCACATTTCCTCATGTTGTGGCGACCCTTTATCACAGTTCCTCATGTTGTGGCGACCCTTTATCACAGTTCCTTATGTTGTCGCGACCCATTATCACAGTTCCTCATGTTGTGGCAACCCTTTATCACAGTTCCTTATGTTGTGGCGACCATTTATCACAGTTCCTCATGTTGTGGCGACCCTTTATCACAGTTCCTCATGTTGTGGCGACTCTTTATCACAGTTCCTCATGTTGTGGCGACCCTTTATCACAGTTCCTCATGTTGTGGCGACCCTTTATCACAGTTCCTCGTGTTGTGGCGAGCCCTAATCAAACACTTATTTTTGTCGCTACTTCATAACCTCAATGAATATTTATTTTACGATGGTCTTTGATGACACCTGCCACATGTGAAAGGGTTATTCGCCACCCAAAAAGGGTCGCGACCTTTGACTTGAGAAGCGCTGCCCTAGCATGATTGTTCTGCAGGCTTTACCGTGTGGGCTCCGGGTGTCCCACTGTGGGAGAACAAAAATAGACTCATTACATCTCCAACAAGCATGTCGTAAGAGTCCACTACCTGGGTGCTTCCTTCGAAGTCACAGTGCATCTGCCTGAGAGGCAGGAAACCAACAGTCTGCATATAGACAAGCTAGATCTGTAAAATGTATGTGCACTTGGGTTCTGGGAACCAGACTTAAGTGTAGAGGTAGAGAGCAACCAGAAACATCCGCCGCAGCTTACAGTCGGTGAACACGAAGAAGAGGAAGTTCGATAGGCTAGCAATATAAAGTTCGACAGGCTAGCAATGTAAAGTTCGACAGGCTAGCAATGTAAAGTTCGACAGGCTAGCAATATAAAGTTCGACAGGCTAGCAATGTAAAGTTCGACAGGGCTCGACAGGCTAGCAATGTAAAGTTTCGACAGGCTAGCAAGTTATAAGTTCGATAGCGTAAAGTTAGGCTATCAATGTAAAGTTCGACAGGCTAGCAATATAAAGTAAAGTTCGACAGGCAATGTAGTTCGAAGGCTAGCATGTAAAGTTCGACAGGCTAGCAATGTAAAGTTCGACAGGCTAGCAATGTAAAGTTCGACAGGCTAGCAATGTAAAGCTTCGTAACAGGCTAGCAAGTTCGACAGGCTAGCATGTAAAGTTCGACAGGCTAGCAATGTAAAGTTCGACAGGCTAGCAATGTAAAGTTCGACAGGCTAGCAATGTAAAGTTCGACAGGCTAGCAATATAAAGTTCGACAGGCTAGCAATGTAAAGTTCGACAGGCTAGCAATGTAAAGTTCGACAGGCTAGCAATGTAAAGTTCGACAGGCTAGCAATGTAAAGTTCGACAGGCTAGCAATGTAAAGTTCGACAGGCTAGCAATGTAAAGTTAGGCTAGCAAGTTCGACAGGCTAGCAATGTAAAGTTCGACAGGCTAGCAATGTAAAGTTCGACAGGCTAGCAATATAAAGCAATGTAAAGTTCGACAGGCTAGCAATAGCATAAAGTTCGACAGGCTAGCAATGTAAAGTTCGACAGGCTAGCAATGTAAAGTTCGATAGGCTAGCAATGTAAAGTTCGACAGGCTAGCAATGTAAAGTTCGACGACAGGCTAGCAATGTAAAGTTCGACAGGCTAGCAATGTAAAGTTCGACAGGCTAGCAATGTAGCAATGTAAAGTTCGACAGGCTAAGCAATGTAAAGTTCGACAGGCTAGCAATGTAAAGTTCGACAGGCTAGCAATGTAAAGTTAGCTAGCAATGTAAAAAAGTTCGACAGGCTAGCAATGTAAAGTTCGACAGGCTAGCAAGTTCGACAGGCTAGCAATGTAAAGTTCGACAGGCTAGCAATGTAAAGTTCGACAGGCTAGCAATGTAAAGTTCGACAGGCTAGCAATGTAAAGTTCGACAGGCTAGCAATGTAAAGTTCGACAGGCTAGCAATGTAAAGTTCGACAGGCTAGCAATGTAAAGTTCGACAGGCTAGCAATGTCGACAGGCTAGCATGTAAAGTTCGACAGGCTAGCAATGTAAAGTTCGACAGGCTAGCAATGTAAAGTTCGACAGGCTAGCAATGTAAAGTTCGACAGGCTAGCAATGTAAAGTTCGACAGGCTAGCAATGTAAAGTTCGACAGGCTAGCAATGTGAGCCAAAACAAACATGTAAGTCCTAATTAGGATGATTATGTTTATTTAACGGATCAACATCATGGCAGAAAAGTAGTAACTTGTAAGTGCCCCGTTCTACTTCAAACTCAAGCCTGATTCTGAAGAATCTCATTGCAGTGCACGAACTCTGTACTTTGGGTAGATTTCAGCGTCTTTTGGCTACTGTTTTTAGATTTCCAACTGCCAAGGGATTTTTTTTTACCTGCGCAACAAAACACACGGGCGTCCGGTCTTACTACCCAGAGACCAGGGGAAATGACTAGCAGTCCACGTGATAAAGTCCTAGCCTTCACCGGGGCTTTAACCCGGGACCTCCAGCACTCGAAGCGGACGCCATGCCTCGAGACCACGCAGCCGGAAAAAGACTTCACTGAGAGTGCTACAAACAGCCCAGATGACTGACTGACTTTCTACTCCACCAGGACATCACACAAGCGATAAACACCAGATGACACAAAGTGCCACAATGTGGATGAGGATCGCCGTGGAGAGGTCCCAGAAACCGCGTTCAGACATTTGGCCATATTGATGGCCTGCCTATATTGCGGCCCCTAGCAAAAGCCAGGGTGGAGCTTCACAAACAAAAAATGTCATCTTGAAAAGGACGATAGAGATAAAACGGCCCAGCTTATCAGCTCCGGTAACTGTCAACTCCTAGTGAACCAAAGAAAACAGTTAATGAAACGAACCCAACGCTTTCCGAGAGGAGCTAAACAGCTTAATGACTCAACCACGCAGATCACCTTATGGCGTTATCGAACACAAAATAGAAAGATATCTTCACAAACACAAAGGAAGACACAGACTCAAACGCTTTAGCACCCCCCCCCCTCCCCCCCCCCCCCGCCCCCCCCTCCCAAATGTAAAAAATAAAAACTGTAGTTACTTCCCGCTCCCACCCCTTTTAGAAAGAAAAATTATAATCAGATTAAGTCCCCTTCTCTCTTTCCATCAAAGTTTATCTGTTTTTTAGTGCTTTGATTATACATTTCATATTATTTCAAAATTATTAGGCTAACTTGCCATTTAGCACTATATATATATATATATATATATATATATATATATATATATATATATATATATATATATATATATATATATTATTACACACTTTAGAAACACGTATGGCCCCCTTCCCCGCCCCCACCGGCCCTTTTCCCCTCCTGAAAATCTATAACATGATGAGCCCTTTACCCCTCCCCCTTCCCCACTCCAACTTTCCTTCTGCCCTATTAACTCCATACCATCTGAAATGTCTGAGAACCATCATTGACAAATCATGCATTGATCCTCCGCCCCATATTGTAATGACTAGAACCATCAGCTGGTAGAAGAAGAAGAAGAAAAAAAAAACCAAGCCAGGCTGTTTTTATTCCCATAGCCGAGAGGTGGGCTTTGAAGTCCCGTGGGAACCATCGCCTGTAAGAGCCACCTGCTGTGAAACTACTAGCCTGAAATTGTCGATGTATTATTATGAAAAATGACTGGGCATTGATGCCCTTCGCAGACGGATATTTCTGTCATCTTCGCGCCAAAAAATCCGGCGAAAAGCCGGCACTTTCTTGACTTCGCAACGCGGCATGGGGTATCGATGATGTGACAGCTCTATAAACAGATCGTTTGTTTAGAGCTGGATAAAAGTGCTGTTTTGCAACAGAAATTGTCGATGTTCACACTGACGTTTTAATTAACATCTTCACACGCACAGGCACAATTTTTTTATGAAGTCTTTCTTGTCGATCACACGGATTTATAGAGTAATTTCCTGTATGAAGTGGTTATAATTGAGTTTCATTATTGTCAGTCGGCCCGAAGGTTTACGGTTTTTTCTTCCTCTTTTTCTTAACCTTTACTGACTGTAAAACCCAGTGAAAGGTTCTGGTGGTTCATCCACTTCTGGATCCTGGTCCTGTTCCAGAACTTCAGTTTTGCGTGCACATCCGTTTTATAGATCTGCATTATTTGTATGCAGACTGTTGGTTCCTTGCCTCTTAGGCTGATCCACTCCGACTTTGAAGGAAACTTCCCTAATTAGTCGCCTTTGACAAGATGCTTTTTGTTTGGAGGGGGAGAAGGGGAGGGGAATTGATTCATGTTCTCCAGAATGGAGCCCAGCAACCCACATGGAAAGGTTTAAATCGGTACCTACGTAGTGGGTTATTTGGTCGCTCGGTCGCCTTTATTTCTCAGGACTTTACCTGGTACTCATTTACGACTGGGTCGACGTGGGAGCCAAGGTCTTTTTTTTTTTAAAAATATTCGGCTTCAGTATGTTCCGAACCTACGACCTTCAGATCCGCAGGCGAGCGTATAGCCGCTACACCACGGGAGCTACTCTTCGCTCTTTAGATGTGCTATTTATTTTAACAAGAAATATCTGCTCCAGCATTTCATCACGAAAGATTAACACCCCTCCCCCCCCCCTTTTTTTTTTCCACAGTAACTCAACAAGTGACTATTGCTGCAGTGGACACCAGTTTTTTTTTTAATTTGTGTACGGTAATCATCAGTGAGAAGCAAAGAATGAAATGGTTTGGTCACCTAGTGAGAATGGAACCAACGATGCCAGCATCAAGAGCATACAACATGGAAAACGAAACACTAAGAGGCAGGGGAAGACCAAGAAGAATATGGATTGAAGGAGTCACGGACAACTTGAGACTTCATAACATCACGGCATATGAAGCGACTGAGCGCGCCGTGGCTCGGTTGCCGATCATCTGATAGACTGCGACGCCTAGCGGCACAAGCAGATTTTGACAAAAGAAGAAGAATCATCACTGAGCAGCAGCAACTAGGTGGAAAGGGAAGGACGTTGTCATTGGCAGACGATATTTTGATGTATTTACAAGGGAAGATTCAGACAGGAGATCGCCAACGAACTCAGTAGAATTCCCTCCTGTTGTGTTGATTCCAATGCTTACGTCAATCCTTCAAAGGCATCAGTGACATGGTTCTCTCTAAATAATCACATTGTCAAAACAGACTTGCCAGAAATCAAAATAGGTAATGAAGTTTTGATCAGAACCAACGTTATGAGATACCTGGGGCTGCAGTTTGATCGTAGCTTGTCCTTCAAGGAACATGTCGATCATGTGGTAATAGAAGCACGCTGAGGTCTGTCGGCAATGAGGGCCATGACCGCTTCCAATATTGAGCAAAGATTACTAGGACTTCTTTTCTACGGGCTGGTCCTTTCCCTATTAAGTATGCTATGACCATCCTCATTGTCAGCTGTATACACATTGAAAGACTTGAAAAGGTGCAAAATAAAGCCATGTGCATTATTGTGCGATGTACGAGAGACACCTCATGTCTAGCAATGAGATATCTGCTTGACTTTCCGACCACGAATCAAAGGATCAAGATCTGGAGGGCTCAGGCATACCTTAAAACAAGCGCTGATAAAAAAAAAAAAAAAAAAAAACACACACACACTCATTGCAACAAGCTCTCTACACTGAAAAAAGCGACAGAAGATCGGACAGAAGATGTCATCCTGCAAGTATGTAGCCCAACCAGTATCACTCCTGGTGAAGAGTGGATACCCGTGCTCCTGTGCTTAATCGCAGCTTTTCTGGTATTGTCACGCTGGACAGAAGATGCAGGCAGCAGAATGCTGTTGTGGTCAATACAGAGGTCAACGCTCTCATCAGCGATAACTGCGACGAAGCAGATGTACTGATCTACAAACGGATCTGTTATACGGCAACAAAGAAGTGCAAGGGCGTTCACAGCACGCTCAGCCGGCAGAACAATCAAAGAAGCCAGCGGTGCCTTCTCCGTGACAACAATCAGCATGACGATGGAGGTGATGGCGGTAACGCAAGCATTCGTATGGCTAAGAACACGAGACTATACCCGTGAATATGTACTTAGCGATTCCATGAGCATGTTCTGAAAGATCCAAGCAGGTTCTGTGCGAAGGTAGTGGACTGAACCATTACAAAAGTCCACTGGGCGTAATGTCGTCTTTATCTTTGTTCCGGGGCACGCAAGCGTCGATCTAAACGAAAGGCATGATAAGTTGGCAGAATCAGCTGTCATTGATGAAGGTCAATCCCATGGATCATGCTGATATTATTAATGTTCTCAGAGAAGTGGGAAGTGTGGGGAAATTTCGAGACAACTATTCCACATCGCTCACCAAAATGAAAGACTCTGGAGTTGAAATCGGCATAGCCAAAAGATAGAAACACACTGGGCATACACAAAAGACTTTTCAGTCATAAAAGAACTGGTTCTATTAGTCACAGGACGCTGTGGTTCATATTGAGGGAAGGATCTGAGCACCTATGGACATGTCCGCAGTGCAATGATCCTATCCCAGCAAGCCAACTAACTAACAGGTCTTTTGTAGAACGTTGCTGTCATCATGGTCTGCCTGAAAGAAACGCCATCTCTCGCCAGCTCCCCTGCATCGGGCACCTTCCTACCCAACATGTCGTTTCTATCCAGCGCCCCTCTACGTGCTTGTTGTCCCTGCACATTCTAGCACCATGCTTTCTGCCACCCTTTTTTTCAAACCACCGTGGTGCTTGATATAACCAAAAATATTTTAGGTTCCAAGATATTTACTAACAAATCCTCCTCGATGTCCAAATCTTCAAGGATGTTAGTATTTCTTTCCTTCTTTGTCCATGGTATTCTAAGAATATTTCTATAGCATTTAGGTCAAAAGCCTTTTTCTTCCTCCTTGTGGACTGCGAGAAAGTCTGCGGCTAACATCCGTGTATTATGATTTGTCTCCTAAACATAGAAAAGACAGTCAGATATCTACCCATTGTGAATTGGCATGCATCTTTACCTGGTTTCCGGCCACATTTAAGAGAAACAAGCTTTCTTTGTTTCTTCATCTACGTATGTCCTTAAAACTACGACTGGCATGACAGGCTGTGGTTTACGACAAGGCTGCAATATCTTTACTTTTCGGCCCAACATTTTGATTTCAGCAAACCCAAGTATTCGACTTTTACGCAATGCTTGTTACAGGAAGAGCAGGGATTTAACCCCCCCCCACCCCCCCCCCCCCCCCCCCCCCCCCCCCCCCCACCGAACACCCCCCCCCATCCCCCACAAAAGCCCCCCCCCCCCCCCCCCCACCAACACAAAAAATCATCCCACAAAAGGCCACCGAAACCCACACAGGGATCTTCATCTTCTTCTTTTGTCGTCTCACTGATACCAGGTTGTAGCCCAGTGTCGTGGTTTTGTCGTCTCACTAATACCAGGTTGTAGCCCAGTGTCGTGTTTTGTCGTCTCACTTATAGCAGGTTGTAGCCCAGTGTCGTGGTTTTGTCGTCTCACTGATACCATGTTGTAGCCCAGTGTCGTGGTTGTGTCGTCTCACTGATACCATGTTGTAGCCCAGTGTCGTGGTTTTGTCCTCTCACTGATACCAGGTTGTAGCCCAGTGTCGTGGTATTGTCGTCTCACTGATACCAGGTTGTAGCCCAGTGTCGTGGTTTTGTCGTCTCACTGATACCAGGTTGTAGCCCAGTGTCGTGGTATGGTCGTCTCACTGATACCAGGTTATAGTCCAGTGTCGTGGTTTTGTCCTCTCACTGATACCAGGTTGTAGCCCAGTGTCGTGGTTTTGTAGTCTCACTGACACCAGGTTGTAGCCCAGTGTCGTGGTTTTGTCGACTCACTGATATCAGGTTATAGTCAAGTGTCATGATTTTGTCGTCTCACTGATACCAGGTTGTAGCCCAGTGTCGTGTTTTGTCATCTCACTGATACTAGGTTGTTGCCCTGTGTCGAGGTTTTTTTCGTCTCACTGATACCAGATTGTAGCCCAATGTCGTGGTTTTATATATTTGTCTAGAGCTTCTCGAGAAGCTTGAGTGATGGATTTGTGCATCTTTCCGCAGGTTTCGGCTACACCATTTATTTATCTCTTTGTTAGTCTTCCTCTCACCCTCCTCCCAGATGTTCTGCTGTAAAAAATCTCATGTGCAGTCTGGTCTGGCTAGAGGGCCGAACCATTTCATTCTTTGTTTTTCAATATAATCCACGTGGTCTTATTCCATTATTCCAGCTTTCTCTCTAATGCTGGTATTCGTAACCTTGTCTATTCTTGTGTTGTTAGTGATCTTACGGAGTCTGAGCCTTTCGCATGTAGTTATTTTCTGTTCTAGTGCCCTATTGCTGTCCTGGAAAAGTAAAGACAGCCGGCGTAATGCTGACCACATTACCCACAGAGTGCTGATGGTCTGTAAAAATATGTGACGCTCTGCCCATATGCCCGATGCGCCGAAAGGCGTGAAAAGGGATCTTTACTTTTTTTTTATTTTACTAGTGCCCTATTCGTTGTCCATGTCTGACTTTGATAGCCTAAGGTAGGGGTTGGTTAGTTAAGTTAAGTTAGTTACGTATCCTTTACAGGACGTTGAAAAACCAACCCCAGCATTTATTGGCTATAGTGGTTTTCCTGGGCAAACTTTACGTTCAGGAGTTTGCCATTGCTGCTTTACGGTCAGTTTTTGGTACCACTGTCGAAACCAGCGCAAGACAAATCCTCTGCAGGCGGGATCGAACCCGGCACCCAGGAATTACGAAGCACGTTCGCAACGCCTAAGCCATAGACGCCGACAAGGTAGAGATGGAAATGCTGTTAATCATTTGCTGGAAGGGAGACATTTGGGCTTCTAAGCAGTGGGGCTGATATCCCACACGGGGATACTAAGCACATATTGTCAGCCCTATATATTTTTTAGACTAATCGACACTTCCTAAGTCATGCGGCCAATATCACGCCAACTGTCTTTAAAGGTTAGTTGCTTATCCTTCACAGGACGTTGCAGCACCAAGTAGAAGGTGTGGTTTTTTCAATGCAAATTTACGTCAATTAGTTTGCCATTGCTTCTGGACGGTCGGCTTTCTTGATGCCACTGTCGAAACCAACACAAGGCGCATGGCCCGCAGCTGGGATCGAACCCGGCATCCCGGCATTACGAAGCGTTCGCATCGACTTAGACACAGAGCCGACACTGTCTTTACTACTATCAAATTTACTAGTGCATATTTTCTAATGGGTGTTCTACGCGTTCGCACCTGTAAACTCTGGTGGAAAAATCTGTTTAACCCCCCCCCCCCCCCACCACCCCCTCCCCCAAACACCTCTCCCCCTAACCTTTGAAAAATTAGGAATACCAAATTTTTTATCACTTTATATTAAACGAATAAAAAATTATACCACGGACTGAATGACTGACTTTCTAAACCACTAGGACATCACACAAGCGATAAACACCCGATGACACAATTTGCCAACATGTGGGTGAGGATCACCGTGGAGAGGTCCCAGAAACCGCGTTCAGCCTTTAGGCCATATTTATAGCCAGGCTATATTGCTGTCCCTGGCAAGAGCCAGAGTAGGGCGTCAAATAACGGAACATTTCATCCCAAAAAGACGAGAAGTACAAAACAATACACCACGGAGTTGAAATGGCACAATTTACCCAGCATAAATTTACCAGAAAGTGGATAGGACTTATAAAAAATCAAACATTCCTTTTAAATTTCATTTTTAATAATTGTTTTACAATATCTAATAAAATAAATTGCATACAGATATAAATTCTTCGGTTAAAAAAGAAAACGATAGATTGCAATTAATCAAAATAGTTTTAATTTAAAAAAAAAAAAAGTGTTTCCGTTGAAAATTTGATTAACGAAGGCACAAACAATAGAATGCACAATTTACTGCTTGATGTAATTAGCCCTTTTTTTTATCAGACGCATTCTATAGATGTAAATCAACGTACGATGATAAGCAAAATTGATACTTTTAGCAGTGTATGTAAAGGCAATATTTAAGCTTTTTGCAGATGCGGAGGACCGGTACAATTTGGGGGCGGCAAAAATTCAAATAGCGCCCATCATTATGTCTTCTACTGCGCATCATGTGGCGGCGTCCGTGGCTTAGGCGTTGCCAGTCTGAGCTTTACTTTTTTTTTTTGCGCATCATTGCCCCATTAGGATCCCAGCTTGCACATCTGTTTTATCTGTTGTGCATTCAGTAAGTTTAATTACTTCAATACAGTTATAAAGTGAAGTAAATATTTAAACGGCTTATTGTTTTTAGTCTGTAACGAATAGCCAAGCTGTTGAATGTTGAAATAAGAATCGACACCACAGCACTTGGGACACTCCCATAAGTGCTCAGTCCCCATCTTCAGCAGCAAGCAACGAGTTCCAATTCCTATTGTACCAGTAACCGTCCGATTGTATATCTGTCTCGTCATTTCCCTGAGTGTTGAGCGTCGACCAGATCCCAAGTTAACTCTTCGCAGCGCCATTCTCCTCAGACCGTAATGATCTATCTGCGGCTCCGCACTGTTCACCCGCTCCCAAAGGGCCCTCACAATATCTAACTTGTCATATATCACTTCACCACTAAGTGGTGCAGAACCAGCCAGTATATCTGCCTGCTCATTTCATAACACATCGGTATGACCCGGAGAAAATATCCAAAGGATGCTAACTACCCGGGACCTCTGAAGTGACGTAGCCACTATGCACGAAGCATGCCTGTTTTCACCTTTCTCAACATGCTCTGTGAGTCGGTTACAATCACGGCATCTGTGTACAGCTTATCCTCAAGCCAGCGGAAGGCAGCAGAGACTGCCTCCACCTCCATTCTTATATAGCCAAATAGCAGAGCAAAAGTAAAGAAGCTTTTTCCGTGCTTTCAAACGTATAGGGGACATATAAAAAGAAATAAGTAAAGGAGCTTTTCATTGCCCTGCAGGCGTATTGGGCATATAGGGCTAGACCTATATTTTTATAGACCAGACGGCACTTGGGGGATAATGTGGTCAGCTCATGCCGGCCGTCTATACTTCCCAGAACTGCACTGGTATCCAATCAAGGCTGGGTCGATCTGGAAGTCAAAGTTCAATTTTTTAAAATGTTCGGGTCCCGTCAGGAACCGAACCCACGATCTTCCGATTCACAGGCGAGCGTCTAGCCGCTAGACCAGGGCGACTTTTTGGAATATGGCTATACTAATATTTCATAGACCAATCGGCACTATATAGGTGACGAGTTCAGCATCACGCTGGTCGCCTTTCCTTCCCCGGACTTTACCTGATACTCATGTGATGTTGAGAAAAAGGGGGTGTATAATGAATTTCTGCACAGCACGGGAAGGCGGAGGGATGAAGTAATGGTGGGTGTTACATACTAAATACGTCACTGAGTATATACAAAAAACAAAAAGACATGTAGCGATCATTAATCATAGAAAGATGTAGACAGAGAAAAAGTCACACTAGACAATATCAACAGTTACCATCCTAGGAATAGAACTGTCCCCTCTAAATGACGATAGCGCCTCGCTGTCAAATTAAGTGTGTAAAGACCATGACTGATTATACGTCTTTAGGGGTCCTTGTCTGTTTATTTATGGGTGTTGCTTTTAGCTGATCATGTCTTTCGTGACTTATCAGATTCCTTAGAAGTAGAAATTCATCTGCCTGAGAGGCAGGAAACCAACAAGGTGCGTAAACATAAACCAGATCTGCAAAACGGACGTACACGCAACACTACAGCAACGGAACAGATTAAAGTCCAGAAGTGGACGAACAATTGAAACTTTACACCGGAGTTTACAGCCAGTGTACGCGAGGAAGGCTAAAGAGGAAATGATTCCTCAGTTTTTGACAGTCAGAGAAAAGAATGTTGAATTTAAAATCGACATCATAGCACTCAGGACATTCCCATAAGCGCTCCGTCCCCATCTTCAGCAGCAAGCGAAGAGTTCTAATTCCGATAGTACCAGTAAGTGTCTGATTGTATATCCATCTCGCCCTTTCCGTGGGTGCTCAGAGAAGGAAATCGACTAAATGATCGACCCTCCGAGACAAACTCTGGGGTACTGATGAAGACCTCAAGCGCACCGTCCCGTGTATGAGCCATGCTGCAGCCGATGCATATCAAACAGTGATCAACAGTGAAGCAGCTGAATTAGCAACACATGTAGTCGATTGTTTTAGTATAAATCTAGCCCCGCTAGATTTATACTGACTGGCACGACTCTGTTTAAATGGCAAAGGGTTAACCGTGTGTATCGCAATTTCCTCTGCAAACAGCAGAATCGTATTTCAATTTAATTAACAGAGTAATATTTTCAATATGACACGGCAGCTTTTACTTACCAAGAAATTTTCCGATACTATTTTTTTTTTTACTGTGTCCCACCAACAGCACAAATGCCGAAAAAAAAAACTACGACTTTGATTTGATTTGATAATATGACAAACTTGTCAGCAGACGGGAGTCCCAGACCCACTGTAGAAGATCCCCTAGTCGAGTGCAGGAGCGTCAAAACACACGTTAGGCGTGGGAACCCCACTCAGCAAATCAATTTAAAGTGGGAGGGAGGCATTAAGGACCCCAAGCCTTGTTTAAGTGCTTAGCTGTGTGTGCGAGCGTGTGTATGTAATGTTAAATGTCGAATAAATTTAATTATATACTTGCAAAAAATACGAATATAAAGTCAGGTACTAAAAGAGAAGTTACTGACATTGTTTAAGAGGGGAAGCCGCGCTAAGCCGCTGTACAATTGTTATTTTGGGGGATGGTGGCGGGGTGGGGAGTGGGTGGTTGACTGAACCTCCCTCTCTGAATCAGCATCTTTGGGGGCTGGGGGTCTCAAAGGGTCAGAATCCCCAGGTTCCAGCACCCTATGTGCGTGTGTGTGTGTGTGTATGTGCCTTTTTGTTAAAAGACACACTCTTCATTCATACTTTCTTCCCTACCATCGCTAGCTGTAATTAAAAAGCACTGTAATCGAATCTAGCGATGCCGCGGAAATCCAGCACTGCAAGGGATGCGACAAAAAGCCCTCACGGTCTTTCATTCCCGGCAAAGCTGCAAAGCTTTCAGAAAGATGTCGATCGCAAAGTGGAACCAAAATGGCTATTTTTTTCCACCTCCCTGTCTTCTCGCAAACTTGATACAGGAATTCTTCATGCGCCTGCCCCCCGTGAACGACATAATTAGACTTATTAATTTTCATTTCAACGCTCTGTAAAGGCAGTGAGAGATTGGTGGTGATTTGTGTACATTAACCGGTTCGATCTCAAGAACCGGTTAATTTGTTCCTTTTTGACAACCAGTGCGCCAAACGTCACTTTCCCGCGCAATGCATTAGCTTGCCGCGAGGGTCAAATAGAATTTGCAGTTGAAATAAACAATAAACACAATAGGAATCTTTTCTTTTTGTTTTTCCGCAAGAAAATATCCATGCTTTGAAGAGAAGATGGTAGAAATTCACTGTTGTACACGCAAAGACAATGAAATGTCATACATGAAGGAAGTGGGGATTGGAAATGGTTGAATTATTTTCCCCAGTGTTTATGGTTAGTATTGAAACAAAGTGGTGTTGTATTGACGATCTCAGTGTAAATAATTATCCGACAGGTCATTTAGAATTCAGACATGTCCAAACTGTAAAAAAAAAAAAAAAAAAAAAACAACTTTTTGCTGCGGTTCTGGTATGATGTCTTTTCATTCTTTCTCTTCCAGTTCACTTTGAATGGTATCTTTATGGGTGTGAATGAGAATACAACGTTCTGGCTCCTGCTTTTCTCTCCTGGGCCCACGGCGAGGGCGAGAGTGACGAGCAAGTCCCGACAACGTTAAGAAAAGTCTTCCACAGTTAGAGCATGAGCTTTCAGGACTATTTCCGTGATAACGTAACGTAAAGGACCGTGTTACAGCTTGCAGAGCATTGGACACATTATGTTAGACTCATATTCTTGTCGCCTTTACTTCCCAGAACTTCACCTGTCATCGTTTTAGACTGGATCGGACCTAAAGGCCAAAATCCTTTTTTATCCCCTTACTGTGCCAGGCGGATTTGAATCTCAGAATAGATTCTTGATAGCTCCTGTAGAATTGCAATTATCAGATACCGTTTGCACAGAAACCGCTTATCAGTCTATTGACATTTCAATGTGTTTTCTATGCGATGTCTTCGACCTTCTGTATATATATATATATATTCAATCATTGATTCCTTCATTATCCGGTTGTGCCATTATTTGACACATTTCATTTTATCTTGTGCAATCAGTTCCATTTCATGAATGGAATTCAGTCCAGCAGCTTTGGTCTCTCTCATCAACGTTCGTCTTAGGGTTTCTTTTTGGGCGACCTCGCCTCCTTAAATCCTTTTATTTCCATTATAATGACTGTTTGGTGATTCTTTGCTGGTTTCTTCCCAGGATGTCTTCAGTAAAGCAGTATCTCCTCTGTCTTATAACTGTTGATGCTAGGTGCATCAGGCTTATGGGAAGAGCAATCATATTTTTACACACCATTCAGCACTAGTTGGGCAATGTGGTCAGCATTACGCCGGTTGTCTTTACTTTCCTAGGACATACATCTTGGTACCCATTTTAGACTGGGTCGATCTGCGACGCCGCATACCATGATAAAAATCCAAGCAGCCAGCTGTGGGTTTTGATTGTGGTATGTTGCAATTACGAGTCGCAACGCTTAAGCCACGAACGCTGACATGGGACGCACATTTTTTTGTTATTTTAAAGCCTTACCCCGTCTGTAATCAGGAGCACTAATTTAACCAAACTGTTGAACGGGGTTTCTGGGACTTGTACCCGGGTTATTCACATCCGAATGGTGGCAGCTTGTGTCACCGGATGTTTATCACTTCTTCTGAGGTCCTGGAAGGTTGAACGTCACTCGGTCACTGTCCGTCACCATATTTTGTCCCCCACTTTTCTTTACAAAATTCGTTGATTGCTTCACAGTTCCAAAACATCTTTCCAACTCTCTTTGTGCACGCTGCATCTTTACAAAGCTTTTTCCTTAGATGTCATCAAGCGAGTGTTAAAACTGACACAAACAAAAATGCACATGTCGTTAGCATCAAGTTTGTTAACAAAACAGTTCAAACATTGTTAACAAAAGCGACCCGCCTTGCAAGTAACCGCTCATTGAATGCGAAACGAAAGGAAGTTCTTTCTAATTGGTGTCAAGTCGTCACTCCTACGACATTCTAGCGTTTCATTCTAAACTCTCGCAATTTGTTTCTGATTGTTAAATTTGCAGCGTTGCCATCACAAAATGTCAACAGAAATACACAACCCCGCTCAACCTGCTGATTTACCTTCCACGGGCTTTCGGACCTGGAAATAATTAAGCTTAAAGAGCAACATGCTTTCTGGTTAGTGTCAGTTGAAGACTTGAACGTCTTTTGTCCCGAGATTTGCTCGGGTTGAATTTTCTAGTTAGTACCCGACAAACTGCTGCCAGATTGACAGTTTGTGTCAAAGTCATAGGGAAATATGCGAGTTCAACCCTGGAAAAGATACTCGGTAAATGAACTGCACTGGAGTTTATCCTGGTAATAATAATAGCAATGAACAAAATATAATAAAAACAAATATTTTGTAAGTAGGAAAATCAATGGACATTGGCGCTAGGAAGACAGTGCATCTATAATATGTGAACGCGAGAAGCTGGTGCGGGATTGGTAAAAAAAAGAAAAAAAAGAAGGGAATTAGATCGTGTTTATAACAAGCAGATTTCTGCAGGTTCTGGATTCTGAAAAAGCTGAAAAATATGAAGATAAAACAGGGAGGATGAAGAAGAAAGTTAAAAAGAAAGAAGGGTAGAAAAAGAAGCTGGTGAAGAGGAAGGAATAGACTAAAGAAGAAGAAAAAAAAAGGAAAAGAAAAAGAAGAAGAAGAAGAAGAAGAAGAAGAAGAAGTAGAAGAAGAAGAAAATGAAGAAGAAGAAGAAGAAGAAGAAGAAAAAAAAAGTTGAAGAAGAAGAAGAAGAAGAAGAAGAAGAAGAAGAAGAAGAAGAAGAAGAAGAAGAAGAAGAAGAAGAAGAAGAAGAAGAAGAAGAAGAAGAAGAAGAAGAAGAAGAAGAAGAAGAAGAAGAAGAAGAAGAAAAAGGAGTAGGAGAAGAATAAGAATAAGAAGAAGAAGAAGAAGAAGAAGAAGAAGAAAAAGATGATGACGATGATGATAATGATGATGATCATTATGATGAAAGAAACGAAGCAGAAGAAGATGTTGCTGAAAAAAAAGAAGAAGAAGAAGAAAAAGAAGAAGAAAGAAAGAAAGAAAGAAAGAAAGAAAGAAAGAAAGAAAGAAAGAAAGAAAGAAAGAAAGAAAGAAAGAAAGAAAGAAAGAAAGAAAGAAAGAAAGAAAGAAAGAAAGAAAGAAAGAAAGAAAGAAAGAAAGAAAGAAAGAAAGAAAGAAAGAAATTAAGAAAGAAAGAAAGAAAAAGAGAGAATAAAATGAAAATAATAAAACAGAAAAGGAGAGAAGAATAAAAGAAAAGCAAGAAAGAAACAAGACAAAGACCGTGGTTGGCCTTTCATTCATGCTTTGTGACCTTTCACACATGCTAGTCTATGTTACAGGGGTGTCAGGTTGTGTTGTCTTCGCTAAGAGGTTTCTATATTGCGAGCCGTATGAGCGGCGAGTTACAAGTTGTGTTTTACTTGTTGGTGTGAGCAGTCGGCCACCTTGAGTATGAGTAGTTTTTTTTTTACTTCAAGTAAGACATGAAATTACTTCGACTGTCAGCTTTGACGAGCGGAAAGGAGAGCAGCGTAGCTTTTCTGCAGCAAGACAGCTTTTTAGGGCGCACCGGAAAATGTTTACAATGCTGAAACCACAAGACGTAAACTGCGCTATCTTGTGGGACGTAGGCTGAGGCTCTGGGTAGGGGGTTTTGGGTTATGGTCAGTTATAGATGTTCTAGGGTCGTTAAAAGCGATCGGATCGTGTAGTATAGAACACGGATTATCTCCGGTGATAGCATCGAAGAAAAAAAAAACGTGACACGAGATACAAGCTGCACTCTCTCTTGGGACGTATGCTGAGGCTCTGGGGTAGGGGAATATTTTTAGGGCTTGTTTTAGGTGTTCTGTACAAGCGGTCACATGGTGTAATATAGAACACCTCCCATCGCCGGTCAGTTTAAAAGACAACGCTACGTGACACCCTTGTAACACAGACCAGTGCGTGTGAAAGGTTAAGAAGCATGAATGAAAGGTCAACCATGGTTTGTTTGGAGCGAAAAACCGAAGAGAACAAGAAAATAAAAAAGGAAAGAAAGAAAGAAATTAGCGGAAATATAGTCTACAAAAATAAGATAGACAAAAAAAAAAAAAAAAAAAGAAAGAAAGAAAAGAAATAACAGATATTAAGGACCATAAGTGGGCGATGAACACTAAACAATCATCAACACCAAATATAGCAATGACATTGCAGTACAAGAAATATCTTCACATAAACACTTTATCAGTAAACACATATCACAAATAATGGACTCAATGCTGAGTGTCAAATCTGGGGGAGGATTTTCAAAAAAAATGAAAACATCAAGATCAAAGAAATGAATAATTTAACAAATAACTACTGTTTCGAATGTTTTAAATGCATCATTGATTTTGCAGGTACTTCAGAAAAGACAGTGTTGTCCTTCGTTCCTCTGCATGTTGGTTCTATAGCGCTCGCTTGAGAAATAGGTCAATTGCCGTAATTATACCCAAACGAACAAAGGTCACTAAGATGAAGACGGAATGCTAATGGTGGGACCCTGGCATGTTGATACTTTTGGCCTTATATTCGCTTGTCATAGGCCACTTATGTTCTCTGTGAAATATAGGACCCCGACAGTTGCTGGCAATTGATTTTCTCGTGTCTTCTTGGTTCTCTTCTGAGTTCAAACTGTTACGATTGTTTTGTATTTGTCATTGAAAATAGACGCAAAAAGTAAAGTAGAGGTCATTCTACAGTAGATATTTTTTTCAGAATTATTTATTGAGCGCGTGATTTGTGCTACCTCATATCGACTTCCTTAATTTTCGCGATATTCCATGGCATCAAGGATTGTCTCGATGCATATTTTATCGGTAAAAAAGGGAGGGGGGTTCTAACGGCTCAGTCCTAGTTTAAGAGCACAATAACGGTACTAAGTAGTAATAATAATAATATTAATAATAATAATAATAATGTGCTGAATGGTAAACAATTATTATAATATGCTTGAGATAAAATGTACCCGTATAATCAAATACTTGTTTACCCAGTGTGGGTTCTCGGGCATCATTGATGTGAAAAAATAAAACAAACCAGCTGCCCCAAACTAGCATGTCGAAAGAGTAGTCTAATTAGAGGTCTCTACTTCAAAGTCGGAGTAAATCTTCCTGAGAAGCGAAGAAGTAACAGTCAGCATATAGATAAGCCAGCATTGTAAAAGGCATGGGCACAGAGTTTCTAATCTTTACGTCCAGTTTTTAGCCGGTGAACGGAAAGAACAATAACAACAACAAAAATAATTTTAAAGAAAACTTCTGTTCAAAGTTAAAAAAGGTTGATTAGAAGGTTGATTAGCTTCTTTCTACCAAGTTTTCTTGGGGGGGGGGGGGGGGGGGGGGCGAAGCCTCAAAATTATGGTGCCTACGGTGGTACCTATTTTTAGACTAAGTAGATTTAGCAGTCAGTGCAATCTAGTTCTTCTTCTTCTTCTTCTTCTTCTTTTTCTTCTTCTTCTTCTTCTTGTTCTTCTTCTTCTTCTTCTTCTTCTTCTTCTTCTTCTTCTTCTTCTTCTTTATCTTCTTCTTCTTCTTCTTCTTCTTCTTCTTCTTCTTCTTCTTCTTCTTCTTCTTCTTCTTCTTCTTCTTCTTCTTCTTCTTCTTTCTTCTTCTTCTTCTTCTTCTTGTTCTTCTTCTTGTTATTCTCTTCTTTGTTCTTCTTCTTCTTGTTCTTCTTCTTATTCTTCTTCTTCTTCTTTCTTCTTCTTCTTCTTCTTCTTCTTCTTCTTCTTCTTCTTATTCTTCTTCTTCTTCTTCTTCTTCTTCTTCTTCTTCTTCTTCTTCTTCTTCTTCTTCTTCTTCTTCTTCTCTTTTCTTCTTCTCTTCTTCTTCTTTTCTTCTTCTTCTTCTTCTTCTTCTTCTTCTTCTTCTTCTCTTCTTCTTCTTCTTCTTCTTCTTCTTCTTCTTCTTCTTCTTCTTCTTCTTCTTCTTCTTCTTCTTCTTCTTCTTGTTCTTCTTCTTCTTCTTCTTCTTCTTCTTCTTCTTCTTCTTCTTCTTCTTCTTCTTCTTCTTCTTCTTCTCCTTTTTCTTGTTCTTCTTTTTCTTATTGTTCTTCTTCTTTATCTTCTGCTTCTTCTTCTTCTGCTTCTTCTTCTTCTTCTTGTTCTTCTTCTTGTTCTTCTTCTTGTTCTTCTTCTTTTTCTTGTTCTTCTTCTTCTTGTTCTTCTTTTTCTTCTTGTTCTTCTTCTTTATCTTCTTTTTCTTTATCTTCTTCTTCTTCTTCTTCTTCTTCTTCTTTTTCTTCTTCTTCTTCTTCTTGTTCTTCTTCTTTTTCTTGTTCTTCTTCTTCTTGTTCTTCTTTTTCTTCTTGTTCTTCTTTTTCTTCTTGTTCTTCTTCTTTATCTTCTTTTTCTTTATCTTCTTCTTCTTCTTCTTCTTCTTCTTCTTCTTCTTCTTCTTCTTCTTCTTCTTCTTCTTCTTCTTCTTCTTCTTCTTCTTTTTCTTCTTATTCTTTTTCTTTCTTCTTCTTCTGCCTTCTATCCTCCAGTACATCATATGCCCTCAACCACAGCATGCTAGGTGTGCTGCGTGATCTCGCCGCATGGCGTCCGCCTCGAGTGCTGGAGGTCTTGGGTTAAAGCTCCAGTGAGGGCTTGGATTTTTTCACGTCGACATCTAGTAATTTCCCCTGGTCTCAGATCGTACGTCCGTGTGTATTGTTGCGAACGTAAAAAAATCACTTGGCAGATGGAAATCGAAAAAAAAAAGTAGCCTAACGGTGCAGTATTGCAGGTACCTCGCCGGTGCAACGGAGTTTGTGTACTGCGCTGAATTTTTAGGACTCCAGCTTGAGTTAGAAGTAGAACGGAGCACTTATGGGTTACTACCCTTGCGCCATCATGTTGCTTCTTTCGTCTAAACCTTAACATAATCCTAAACCATCTTATGCCAAGTGGTTATAGCCTTCGCTATCGCATGAAGCTCTTCTCATGTCCTCTCCATCTTTTTAACTTCACCCTCTAGCTCCCTTATCCATGTGTGTGTTTTTTGGTCTTTCTTTTTTTTTTTATGCCCCTGTGGGTTTCAGCGGAAAGACATTCTAGTTACACTGTTCTCGGGTTTTCTCATCGTGTATCCTATCTATCGTCAGCGTGGTTTCTTCACAGCTTGGTCCTTTGGAACTTGTTTAGTTCTCTCCAAAAGTTCTACATTCCTGATTCTATGATACCGTTTAATTCCCTCTATTCTGGGCAGGCACCAGTTAATGAACGTTTGATGTCCGCGCAACCATGTTTTTGTTAAACCTGCTCTGATGTGAGTTCTTCTTCTTTGCCTTCTAGGTTGTGAACTCCTTTTTTGGTTTTTCGTGTGGACTTGTCATGTACGAGAACCTGAGTGTTGCGTACACATCCGTTTTACAGATCTGGCTCATTTGTAAGCAGCCATTTTGTTCTTTGCCTCTCAGGCAGCTGAACTACGACTTTGGCGGAAAACCTCAATTAGTCGATTCCTTCTATTACTTTTTCAGGAGGCATGGGGTCTGTTCTTGTTTTCCCTACAATGTAACCCCATACCTGACATAGGAAGGACACTGGACTGATAAGCCCGCGTGCTGACCTCTGAACGAATTTTATAACGAACGAATGAATTTTATTTTCAAAGGGTTAAGAATTAGGCTCGCAGGCCCCTCTAACATTCTGACCTTCCAGTCTACTCCTTGCATACAGTGGTTCATTCGTTCATAATTTCATAGTTAATAATATGTTAAAACATGTGTTTTTTCGTAACTGAGATAATGTGAGCAGGGATACCGAAATTGGTACTTTCGTACACATTTTGTACTTGACCCTAGCCAAGTACAACTGTACTAATGTTACCACGCCCCGACTTTTGGGTACATTTAGGAAATGTACATCAATATTTCAAGTGTTGGCATTGCACGCATGATCCAGTAAGTGCTGTTGAAGTAATGAGAACGTCACTTATGTTATTAGTAGGCCTAGTTATTAGTTAAATCATTTCCCAGCCATGTAAAGAAAAACATTATTAACAAATACATACAGAATGGAGGGAACTTATAGTACAAAGTCAGCTTTCTAGCGCTAAAAAGTAAAGATCCTTTTTCACGCCTTTAGGCGAATCGGGTATTTGGGAAGAGTGACCATATTTTTCCAGATCATCGGCACTAGGTGGGTAATATAGTCAGCATTACGCCGGCCGTCTTTACTTCCTAGGACAGCCATCCTGGTTCCCCAATAAAGCCTAGCGCTGAAAGACAACAAAACTGGTTTACAAATTCAGAAAAAAAATTTAGAGATAAAGATTGCTTTCCATTAGCAGAAACATGTTTAACCTTTTGACATTACCTTTTTTTTCCTCAGCAACTAGGTATATTTTTTTTTTTTCTTAAAAAAAAATGCGTTTCTCTGAAGACTTGAAAATAAATACGTTGATGTGGTCCAAAATTATTGATCTAGGATAATAACTGCACCAACTAAAACCCGCCACAAGCTTCGTAACAAAGTGAGAGGAGAAAATGGTACAGCAAAAATGAAATGGAGAGAAAATATCAATTCTGATCAAATATAAGGTACGCAAGTTTATCTATATATATAAAAATCAATGTTTGTGTGTTTGTTTGGTCTCTATAGACTAGGAAACTACTGAACCGATTTAGCTGAAATTTTCAGGATATGTTTGTTGTGATACCGGATTTTGAACCGTCGTGGTTTGAAATTCAACCTGTCACTGTTAGAGATAGGTGACCACAATTTATGCGATAATATACGCAACTAATATTTATAACTTTAGTGATTTCTAATTATAGCCACGTTGGTAATTGCGCATGCGCCGTATTTACCATTCGCCGGCGAGTTACGTGCAGCCAACGCCTTCTCTAATACTAATACATAGAGTAGGTCGTGGTACAGCAAACAAGACTATCTCTATATTTGCCACAATAACCATATTAAACACGATTTCTATTTTCTGTTTTTTTTTCAAACAACCTTCGAGGGGGGGGGGGGGGGGGGGGCAATCGAGGACTATCTCGACGTCAGCGCAGACAGTGACTGCGACATTTACTTCATTAACCGTGTTAGACACGTGCGATTTCTATTTCATTAATATATCTGGAGTATCTGTCTACGAGAAAACAATTGCCTGCGGTTTTGAATTGTGTTTTAATCGCGACACAGTGGTAGGGACACATATGTCTAATAGTTGTGTTCTCTTTTCGTTGTTCTGATTAAGTGGCTGCTTGGTCGAATGGTTAGAACACTGGGTTAAAGTGCGGTAGACCTGGGTTCGAATCAGCAGTAGTTAAATTTTTTTTTTTTACCCCGGACTAAAATAATATCCTCATCTGCTCTGTCGTGGTGACAGCACTAGCCATGTTGCCTTAATTTAAAAAAAAAATGCATTGTTAAACTTTCCGATTGCATGGTTACGTTGAAATTTTATAGATTTTCATTTATTTTCATTTAGATTTAGTTATGTCATCTGTGTTGGTATTTTAAGCTGTGCTGTTTACAATGGCGTTCATTTCCTAATTATGGTGTTTTTTTCCTGTGTTCATTTGCTTTTCAAGTGTTTTTTTTTTCCCCAACTACTTCAATGTGGGAAAGAGTTGTCGGTGAATTTGGGGGGAGGGGGAGGGGGCAAACTATTAACTGAGAGAGCTTTAAGTCACAGTTACTGCTTTACCCACTTAAAGTAGCAGCAGCAGTAATAGTTGTGGTTGGGCTGTTACACCATAGTGCTCTCATGTGAAGACCGCCGGTAAGGTTATGGCGTTCTTCTGTCGGCAAGTGAAATTATACATCCTAACCTGACCAGTCTGTGGCGACAGCACTAGCCATGCGGAACCAAATCTTCTGGCTCACGACTCTCTGTCTACTCCGATGGTAACACAGATAGCAGTGACATTATTTTAGTAGTTGTACTGGTACTTGAAGGATGATGTGGTAAATATTACACTAGCCCCATTCACTACCGATTACAATTCCTGCTCCCCATTTTAGTCCAGATGGACAGGGGTGTCAATGTCAGTTACAGCAACAACAAAATATCGCCAGGTAATGATTTTCAAATATTTCGAAGAGGGAGAGAGCAGTAGTCGGTGGAAGAGGGAAGGGGAGGGGGGTAATGACTTACATTTAAGAGAACTTAAAGAGCTTTACACGTGACTTTCAAGTTCTCATTACCTAATTTGTTTATATTTTACTAACGCTACCTCCGCTTTTCTATTTTTTACGACTTACTTTGTTATTTACAAGTACAGTTGTAGCTTTACTTCCGTCTCCTATAAAAATACAAACAGCTTTAGCATGAGATAACCAAATAACCACTTTTGTTACCGTGCTAATAGCACCATTTAGACGACCACTAATATAAAGACACAATTATATGGTGCGTGTTCTAAAATTGGAAAACCAGACTATCTCTATATAAATGTGCAGAGAATGATTGCGACATTAACTATATTAGACAGGTGCGATTTCCATTGTCTTTCTTTTCCAAAAAACCTTTGATGAGGGAGAGGGTAGTAGGTGGATTTAGTTGTGGGGTGGGGGTGGAGTGGAGATCAAAGACTATTTCTTATCTGAGCAGACAATGATTGTATTAGACACGTGCGATTTCTATTTTCTTTCATTTCCATTTAACCAAACTATGCCACAGCAACGTGTGGCCGGGTACAGCTAGTATATATATATATATATATATATATATATATATATATATATATATATATATATATATATATATATATATACACACACATATATATACATACACTCACACACACATATATATGTGTGTGTATGTATGTGTGTGGGTTTCAAGGGTTATAATGTTTTGTCAATGTTAATTAAAAATTAAAAGTGTTGTATCTTATGTGCGTATTGGACTGACTGACTGACTGACTTTCTACCCCACCAGGACATCACACAAGCGATAAACACCCAATGACACAAAGTGCCACCGTGCGGATGAGGATCGCCGTGGAAAGGTCCAGAAACCGCGTTCAGACATTTGGCCATATTGATGGCCTGCCTATATTGCGGCCCCTGGAAAAAGACAGAGTGGGGCTTCAAATAACAAAAAATTTCGTCCTATAGAAGACAAGATTGGGTATGATGCGTATTGGAACCTTTTCAAAAACAAAATTGATACTATTCTAGACACAAAAAATTTCACCTGAACATAGTCCACATACTTATGTAAGAAACAACAAAATGTCACCTCCCCTGAACATAGTCCACATACTTATATAAGAAACAACAAAATGTCACCTCCCATTGAACATAGTCCACATACTTATATAAGAAACAACAAAATGTCACCTCCCCTGAACATAGTCCACATACTTATGTAAGAAACAACAAAATGTCACCTCCCCTGAACATAGTCCACATACTTATATAAGAAACAACAAAATGTCACCTCCCCTGAACATAGTCCACATACTTATATAAGAAACAACAAAATGTCACCTCCCCTGAACATAGTCCACATTAAAAAACAACAAAATGTCACCTCCCCTGAACATAGTCCACATACTTATATAAGAAACAACAAAATGTCACCTCCCCTGAACATAGTCCACATACTTATATAAGAAACAACAAAATGTCACCACCCCTGAACATAGTCCATATACTTATATGAGAAACAACAAAATGTCACCTCCCCTGAACATAGTCCACATACTTATATAAGAAACAACAAAATGTCACCTCCCCTGAACATAGTCCACATACTTATATAAGAAACAACAAAATGTCACCTTCCCTGAACATAGTCCACATACTTATATAAGAAACAACAAAATGTCACCTCCCCTGAACATAGTCCACATACTTATGTAAGAAACAACAAAATGTCACCTCCCCTGAACATAGTCCACATACTTATGTAACAAACAAAAAATGTCACCACCCCTGAACATAGTCCACATACTTATGTAAGAAACAACAAATGTCACCACTCCTGAACATAGACCACATACTTTTGTAAGAAACAACAAAATGTCACCTCCCATGAACATAGACCACATACTTATGTAACAAACAAAAAATGTCACCACCCCTGAACATAGTCCACATACTTATGTAACAAACAAAAAATGTCACCACCCCTGAACATAGTCCACATACTTATGTAACAAACAAAAAATGTTACCTCCCCTGAACATAGTCCACATACTTATGTGAGAAACTACAAAATGTCACCACCCCTGAACATAGACCACATACTTATGTAAGAAACAACAAAATGTCACCACTCCTGAACATAGACCACATACTTTTGTAAGAAACAATAAAATGTCACCTCCCCTGAACATAGTCCACATACTTATGTAACAAACAAAAAATGTCACCTCCCCTGAACATAGTCCTCATACTTATGTAACAAACAAAAAATGTCACCACCCCTGAACATAGTCCACATACTTATGTAAGAAACAACAAAATGTCACCTCCCCTGAACATAGTCCATATACTTATGTAAGAAACAACAAAATGTCACCTCCCCTGAACATAGACCACATACTTATGTAAGAAACAACAAATGTCACCACCCCTGAACATAGTCCACATACTTATGTAACAAACAAAAAATGTCACCTCCCATGAACATATTCCACATACTTATGTAACAAACAAAAATTGTCACCACCCCTGAACATAGTCCACATACTTATGTAACATACAAAAAATGTCACCTCCCCTGAACTTAGTCCACATACTTATGTAACAAACAAAAAATGTCACCACCCCTGAACATAGTCCATATACTTATGTAAGAATATAGGGGAATATATAATGTATTCTGTGTGATTTTGCAGCCACATTCTCTTTTCTTTTACTCAAACTGAAAACTTGAATAAACATATATTTCTGTCATCAAATTTGTGTGTGTTTTATTTTTGTATTTCAAACTATCCAGAAACCATGAGTTGTAAACCCTTTGGTTCGGTACGTTGGGTATCGGAGAAATGTGGCTTTTCTACCTACCCCCGGGCTTGAACCCTGACCACAATGAGTTCGTCACCCGGTCGCCGCATTGTCATGTTTATCTAATTGAGAAAGCGAGCTGGGAAATCAATATGTTTAAAAGGCGTATATATATTTGTTTCTTGAGCATAGCTTATGTGATTTAAAAACCATAGAGCCCTCAGTTCTTTACATAGGTAAGAGCCTTATCAAGTCTAAATGCCGCTCTGCATGATATCCATATCAAGGTAAAGTCGACCTGAGTGGGTGTCATGTCAGTTTTGGTCACACACAATAATACACAACGATAAGGATTTGAACCAGCCCCGTGCAACAGATTCTCTCAGTATAATGCAGGCCTTCGAAATGCCGCCCCTAATAGCTTCGCGCGGTCAGATCAAAAGTTCAAACAAACTATTTTGATTTCTGCCGCTCCCTCAATGTGCCGCCTCATGTAATAGCCTCTGTGAATCATAGTCCTGATCTAAACCCAAGATCATCGGCCCGGAGGCGAACGTTAAGCCAGATAAACTACCGGAACCCCCGGTGTAGACGGAAATAACTTTGAAATTTACTATCAAAGGGAAACAATTAACGGTTCCAAGTCGAATCGTGACCCCTTCCTGTTGCTCTCATATAATTCCTTTTTCTTGATTAAAACTCTTCATAAAGTTCCTTTTTGTCTTTTATTACCCCCTTCCTGACAAGCAACCTTACAAGGTCTCCAAAAAAAAAAAAGTCCTTGCGCAAGTTGAGATGAGACTAAGGGGAGACAAATATTAGTCTGCAAACAAACTTCCTGCACGGTTCCCAAGTCACAAGAGGGATCAATTATAGCTTAATGGCGACTAGATCAACAGATTACCCCTCAGGGCGAACGGCAGAGCAGGTGACGCGACTTCCACGCCGTCCGCGCTAATTGGGACCAACTCACAGCTCCACCAGCCCTCTCCAGCGTCAGACATACCTAAGAGGAACCAAAGATACAACGGTATTCATTTAAAAGTGAAGTGTTTGACCAAGTATTGTCTTTCCAGGCCTTTCTTCCTGTCCCATATGCTCCTTGCGTTTGTTCTCGACTTCGGACTCATGTTTTCTATGCGGAAATATTGGCTATTATTGCCCAGACCCAACCGTCTCTCCTCCTCTCCTGCTAACTTGGCCTTGCTTTTCTGGGACT
>CAJHNH020001479.1:57500-82500 GCA_905116865.2 Candidula unifasciata
TAGATAGGATAGATAGATAGATGCATAGATAGATATAGTACTATATAAATAGGTCGCCAAAGTGAATGTTAATATGTAACCGGAGTGCACGCCCATTATCGAAAACAGAACAATAACCGTCGACAAGGTACCAGGATGTTCGTTTGTGAATCAGTAGTTACTGAAGTTTCCTAGTGATCTGAGATATAAAAACTGCAGTTCGATATTTTACGCTACAATTACGTTTTACGGTTTTCATGGAAGGGAGACGTTTGGGTGTCCAAGCAATGGGGCTAACCGGCAGGTGACAGCATCTGTCTTCTGTACTATGACTTCTATCTCTCTATCGAGTCTGCCATCTTATGAATATATGCTTTCTAGATACATGAATCTATCTCTCAGTCCTTAAGAAAGAGAATAGGGGCTTTTGAGCTGAAATGCTATAGAAAGATTCTCATAATATCTTGGACAAAGAAGAGGAGAAATACTGACATCTTAAAAGATCTGAACATCAAGGAAGATTAGCTAATAAACAGCATCCTGTCGCGGAAGCTGAAACATTTTGGTCATATCAAGCGCCACGATGGATTGGAAAAAACTATAGCAGAAGGCATGGTACCAGGAAGGAGGGGCAGAGGCCGACCGACACAAAGATGGGCACAGGATATAAGTGACTCCTTGAGTGTGAAAATTCATGAGGCGGGAGAACTGGCAAGAGACCGTGTTTCTTACAGGCAGACTGTGATGAGAGCGACGTTCTGCAAAGGACCTGCTACATGATGATGATGATGGGATACATGAATTCTTTTACTTGCTAGATTGTTGTACCATTAGCATGGACTTTTGCAGAATAATACAACACAGAAAATAATACAGATGCACAGAGGCCTGCGTATAATATTGATTTATTGGTTTGTTTTATTACGGATCAACATCATGGCACATGGGTGTAACACATGAGTACTTCCTTCTACTTCCAACTCAAGCCTAAGTCCGAAGATTCTTAGCTCAGTGCACGAACTCCGTGACGCCGACGACGATCCGGAAATACTCTGGGTAGATTTTTAACTCCAGGGGAGCTGCGTGGTCTCGAGGCATGGTGTCCGCCTTGAGTGCTAGAGGTTCCGAGTTCAATCCCCGGTAAGAGCTGGGACTTTTTTCACTTGGACTTAAACTTCTAGTAATTCTCCGTGGTATTTAGGTAGTGAAATTGGACGCCCGTGTGCATTGCTGCGCGCCTATATTTTATTGACCAATTTGCACTCGAAATGTGATGTGGTCTACATCACGCCGGCCACTTACACTTCCCAGGACTTTTACTCTGCACCCACTTAAGGCTGGGTCGGCCTGTGAACCAAGTCATTTAAAAAAAAAAAAAAGTCCAACACGTACGGATTTGAGCCCACGACATTCAGATCCGCATGCACAGCGTCCAGATGTTACACCATTTACATGTTAACAACAAAAACAAAACACGAAAACGAGGTTCTTACTTTTCGGTGGAATTCGCGAAGAGGTGGACATCCTGTGACCAGTCGTCTAGTTGGCGTCGATTTAGCTGAACTTGTTAATTGTATTGGCTGCAGTCAACAGCTTTTGAGGTAATATCAGCAATCAGCTTTCGTGGTAAAAAAAACAGCAGTCAGCTGTTTACCTATGATAAACGGAAACAGTAATATATAAATATCATAATCGTTATTTGCATGTCTATTACAGCTGGCATATGAACCCTTTGGCCTCCGATGGTAGTATGTGTTAGATTTATGTTATCATAAAAGCCAAACACGACAAACAAATTGAAGCCATTTTATAAAAATTATTGCAGAACAAAGGGCCGAAGCTGTGCTGGCAAAGGACCGCATGTGGCCCGCGGACCTTATGTTTGACCTGCCTGCTTTACAGAATGTCACAAAATCAACGCGAGTATTTGTTAACTGCTTATGGTTTAACAAGGCAATGTTTTGCTCAGTAGTTTGCCGTTGCTTTCTGAACTGTTCTATGCTCATACTACTGTCGACATCAATGCAAAACGATCATCTGTCAAAGTGCAGTTGCTAAACAGCTAAAATTCGATAATCATTTTGCAACATAATCAAGGCAACAACAACTACAACAATAACACACATTCTTCTTTTTGTTCTTCTACGTTAAAATGTAACATTGTGCTGTGGTTTACAGAAAGGCCGCGAAATTTGCGAAGTTGTCCCAGCCAGGGGTACCAAAGCTGGTACTTGCGCAGAAATGTGGTACTGTTGAACTATTGCCGAGCAAAACTGCACTTTTTTTTTACCACTCTCCATGTTTTGGTACTTCTGAGAAATATTGCATTAGTATTCAACATGTTAGCATTGTACTTCTTCTTCTTCTTCTTCTTCTTCTTCTTCTTCTTCTTCTTCTTCTTCTTCTTCTTCTTCTTCTTCTTCTTCTTCTTCTTCTTCTTCTTCTTCTTCTTCTTCTTCTTCTTCTTCACTTCCTCTTTTACCGCTGTGGGTGTCGAGGGAGATATAAGGTTCTGTTTCTAGCTGTTCTGGCCGCCTCGACCATAGGCACATCGTGCTGTTGTAGAGTTTCTCTGATGTTATCCTTCCATCTTGTTCTTGGTCTACCTCGTGCTCTACGTCCTTCTTCTCTTGCCATGTATGCTTTGTATGGTATGGTGTCACAAGGCATTCTTTCACGCTTGATCCAATAACTATCCAAAGATGACTAACCTCATTTGTGCCATTGGTGATGAAATGTCCCAGCCTTGTTAAAGATAAACATTATGAGGAAACAAATGGAGGCAACTAACAGTGCAAGAACAACCAGAACTTTCCGCCGGAGTTTACAGCTAAAGAACACGAAGAAGAAGAAGAAGAAGTGCAAGGGCAACCAAATATGCTGACAAAAAGGAGGAGGAGATTTTTAAAATAGCAATTTCAGAAGAAAAATGTGCAAATGAAATTCACTTTTTGTTAGTATCCAAATTTATTCTTAGTCTCTTGGCATTACCTCGTTCTTCGGCAGATGCAGAAAGAGTTTTCTCTTTGCTTAACAATAGTAAGATTAAAACCAACAAAAACAACAACGTTTTTTAAATTTTCAGTCTAAATGAACTGATGTGATGAGATCACAGTTATTGGTCCAGAGATTTCATTGCGTCAGCTGGAATCAAAACTACACCTTTGGAAAAAAACTGTACGAAAGAAAATATGCATAGTAATGATATAATGGACGTAATATTTCAATTATCCATTTGGCAACGAAACGCTTTGCGTTGATTTCGGCAATATTATTCAGAGCCGAGAGTTAGGAAAGCAATGACAAACTCATCATCTTGCTAACGTGCATGGGCGATCATGTCTCTCCACCATCTCCGATCTGAAGCTGCGTGTATCAGTTCGTATGTTGACACCCCTCGCGTTGCTTTCCTCTGTCTTGCTATCCACAGATCTTTCCAGTGGTCACGTCACGTTGCAGCTTCCTTCTTCTCATAACATGAACACAAATTATGACTCTCTCTCTCTCCCTCTTTCTCAATTTTTCCCTTTCCAACGTCTCTCTCTCTCTCTCTCTCTCTCTCTCTCTCTCTCTCTCTCTCTCTCTCTCTCTCTCTCTCTCTCTCTCTCTCTGATGTTCGTGATTCGTTTTCTTTGGGCACTTGCCTGTTTCCAAACACCTGGCCTGCTATTTTTGACCGTTCTAATGATTCATCTTTAAAACTACATCTACGAGGAATCAAGAAATTGTTTTTATTAATTGCCCAGAATTCACAGCCATTTGTTAAAACTGGCTTTAAGTATAGTCCTTATTTTAATCTACGTAGTTTTGGTCTGTCCTATTAGATTCTTTATATCTGTGATACATCTTCCATCGGATGTTATCCATGTTCCCAGATACTTAATTTTGTGTACTGTCCTAAAAAAAAAAAAAAAAACTTTTCATATTATCATACATTTAAGGCACTATTCTTTTGTTTAATACTGTCATGACTTCTTTTTTTTTCTTCACTATTGAAGATGTGAGTCGCCTTAGCGTAGCGGCAAGACGCTCGCGTGCTGATCGGAAGGTCGTGGGTTCGCTTCCTGGGGGAGCCAGACTTTCTTCAGGAATGACCTTGACTTCCAGGTCCACCCAGCCTGAGTAAGTACTAGGTGCAGTCTCTGGAAGTAAAGGCGGCTGGCGTGATGATGACCGCATCACCCTTCTTGCATTGATTGGTCTATAAAATATAGGTTTAGACCTATAATCCCTATCCGCCTCAAGGCGTGGAAAAGGGTCTTTCACTTTACATTTGCTATTCAAGCTGAGGCCCTTTTTATTAAACTACTGCTCACGTCTGTGGCTTAGGCGTTGCGAACGCGCTTGGTAATGCCGGGGTACCGGGGTTGACGCCTGCTGCGAACGATTTATCTTGCCTTGGTTTTGACAGTGATACCGAGAGCTGTCAGTTTAGAAAGCAATGGCGAACTACTGCATTAAATTTGCATAAAAAACAACAACAGCCAAAAAGTTAGGGGCGTTGATTCTATAACGTTCTGTAATGGATATGCAACTAATTTTTTTTTAACTTATAAATATTGCACAGTAAAACCAGAATCGGCCAACAAAATTCAGTTATATGCAACGTTTTCTAAAAGGAGTTGAGTTGATTCAAGAACCGACATCACAGCACCCGGGGCATTCCTATAAGCGCTCCGTCTCCATCCTCAGCCGCAAGTGAAGATGTCCGATACTAATGGTGCCTGTAGCATTCGGATTAAACGCCTTCTTGCCTTTCCTCTGAGACTCGAGCATCTGCCAGAACCTCTTGTCACTCCCCGCTGCACCAGTCTCACCAGACTGTGGTGGTCCGTCTGCTCCTCCTCCCACAAGGCACTAACCATGTCTGCCTTATCATGCCAGTACTCCACCAAGTTGTTGCAGAGCCAGTCAGTCTGTCTGCCTTTTTATTTCCCAACACACCGGAGTATCCCGGAGGAAAAATCAAGACAACACTCCGCACCCGTGTAAAGTTTCTTTAAAAAGTCAAATAACATTTACTATATAACGAGGACTCACAGCCTTATGATAAAGCTAATTCTGTTTAGCATACAATAATTCTTTTCATATCATCACATGATGATGTGCCATCTGTTTTAGAAAAGGTCGGCTAAGTTACATCTACTTCTGTCCTGAGAAATGTCACTAGTGAGATTCCTAAGTCTTCCACGGTTAGATTCTCGTACTACTGCCTGAAATCCGCGAGAATGATTCTTTTTAACTGTACACAGTCCGCCAAACGATCGTGGTTTATTATTAATGATTAAACAGTGTAGACTTTTTAAGGTGATCTCGAATGTGGCAAATTTCTGTTGTGAAGAAGAATTTACTTATCCAGGGCAAGTTTTCTTGCTTGAACTCTTATTTGGATAAGGTGAATTTATGATAAGAAAAACAATTTGCTTGGGTTCCCAATGAGTTCTCGTTATCAGGTCTGCACTGTGCCAGAAAATATTAATTTCTAATTATAAACTAGAGTTTCACCTAATTAAGCAAAGTTTTTTTTTTTAATTATGAATAATTGAAAAGCGGCGACTTTTTTCCATAACATGAGGCGTGTCCGCACAAAAGGCTAATCTCCTTTATTATTATTTTTTTTTTTTGTTTTTTTTTTTTTTTTGTTTAAATAAATCAGCACTTGATGTGTGTTCTAATGAATCACAGGGGTAGCATTTAAGTCAAGAGCATTTACTGTTAGTCTGAAAATGACTGAACACCCTTGCCCAAGTGTTTAACACAAAAAATCGCGATAAATAGTTACGAAATAATAAATTAAAGCAAATCTTCTCCACTATGAATTTCTACATGAAAACTACAAACATACTGCCCAATTTGTTGCCTCCACATTTCCGTTGAAATAAAAAAAAATTAATAATTATATGTCAACTTGTCAGAATCAATTACAATTTAAACAAAAAAAGGATGTTGCGTTGATTAACCTTCATCAGCAGAGAAACGACGAGAAAGAAAGCAAAGCATACAAATATAGTAACTGTTAAAAGACTATATCCAAATATTGCGTAAAACAAATTTCACACAATGATAATAACAAACAATAGGATAATATAAAGTACTTAATAAATTTTGCATCAGGCCCAGCGACCAAAAGAAAAGATTGGAAATTGGAGGGATTGGGGGAGGGCGTCTCAGCTCCTTATAATTTTTGTATGCGGTGGGGGAGCACTCAAAGAGCTTAAACCTTGTTTAATTGCGCAATAATAATAACTGTAATAACAACAATAATAATTATTAATAAAATTGTGCGCTGAATTACAAATGAATATAATAAAATATTTGAAATTATATAAACAAATGCTTCAAATCGGGAATGTTTGTGTGTATAGGGGTAGCGGTCAAGTCACGTGAGCGCCCAAGTATCGGCGACTATGTCCTACACAGGTCAATGTACCTCGCCAGGTACATTACAAAATTGCACAAGACAAAGAAAATAAAATATTTGTTTTAATTTAACACGATGAAGCGAAATATATTTAAAAAAAAAATTAAATAAGATTTGTAAAAAAAAAAAAAAATTTACAGAAAATATTTTAACTAAATTATAAATTCCTAAATAACAATTACTACGGTGAGCTTCCGGCGGCCAAATAACAGACACGATGTGTCGGAAGAAACTATTCGTATTTCAGTTGAATTTGTTCAATTTTGTGCTTTATTTTATGTTAATGTAACTCTGTAGTAACGCACCTAATGAGATACAGCGAAGTATGCCTGGCAATAAATACAAAATGTATTGTTTGTGTTCGCCTTATTTAAAATAAATTACAAATATCAACAGATTTCAAATGTTACTGCCTGTTTTTTTTTTACCAGGGTCAACAGAAGTTTACAATTAATTACCTTTGTTAGTTTGATAATGCTATAGAAAGATTCTCAGAATATCTTAGAAAAGAAGAGGAGAAATACTGATATCTTGAAAGATCTGAACATCAAGGAAGATTGGCTTATAAACAGCATCCTGTCTCGGAAGCTGAACAATTTTGGTCATATCAAGCGCCACGTCGGATTGAAAACAATTATAGCAGAAGGCATGGTACCAGGAAGGAGGAGCAGGGGAGACCAACACGAAGATAGGCACAGGGTATAAGTGACTCCTTGAGTATCAAAGTACATGAGGCGGGAGAGCTGGCTAGAGACCAAGTTCTTTCAGGCAGACCGTGATGAGAGCGACTTTCTGCAAAGGACCTGCTACATGATGATGAGTTTGGTGATTGTTGTATCTACATAACTAGAGTATACAGGTATTTGCAGCAGGAGTATACACATTTTCTAGTTGACCAACGATATTAAGGCGAGCTTTGTATTTTATTAATCACCCTGTATTCTAGGTCGAAGCAGCGTAAACTGGGAAATTTCTTGGTAGGTATTTTTATTGATAAATGATGCTAAACTAGACAATTATACCTACGTAAGGCATTGTACCCCGTTATGTAAGTCGACCCCCTGATTTGGGAAATAACTGTTAGGCAATAACAATCGACTTAACTGCTACCGTTCACAGTCATTATACAACAGCAAATTAATATTATTCCAATCTGACCGGAGGTGTTAAGTCGAGTTTTGTATTTTATAAATCACCCTGGACTCCAGGTCGAAGCAGCGTACACTGGGAAATTTCCTGGGAGGTAAAAACGGCGGTCGTAAATAATAAAAAGTATGGTTCTAGCTTGTTATGCAGGAAACACAACTGGCGCACGAAAGGTCGATTGCTTATTTCCTTGGTTGATTTTCTAGTTTAGCATCATTTATCAGTTAAAATAATAAAAAGTATGGCAACAAATACAATAGAATAAAAACATAAGCATATTCGTTTTTTCAAAGCGAGTAATGAAAAATTAAATAATTTAGTCTTTGGGAAAACTGTGAATAATAATTATTTTTTTTTTTTTTTTAAATTACAATCAATTGCTTTATGCAAGTCGACCTGATGTACAAGTCGACCTGATGTACAAGTCGACCCGATGTACAAGTCGACCTCAAGATTTGTGCTGAAAAAAAAAAAAAACATGCAGTCCAGTCTATACCTACCTAACGCATTGTACACCCTTAATGTAAGTCGACGCCCTCATTTGGGAAATAATTGTTATTCAATAAAAATCGACTTAACTGCTACAATTTACAGTCATTATACAACAGCTAATTAATATAATTTGAATCTGTAATTGTCTGCCATGCCTTGGAAAGGTCACTAACAACACAAGATTGGACAGTGTTACGAACATTAGACAGAAGTTGGAAAAAGACAGTGTCTGAATTGTGTTGACAGACAGAGAATAAAGGATTTGGTCATCTAGTGAGAATGCACCCGAAAAAAATGCATATGATTTTTTTTTAACAGAACATGTGGGAGGAAGGCGATGGGGAGACCAAGGAAGATTGATATTCGGTGCAGCCAAAACCCGCAAAAAGATAACAAATCCATCACCCCAAGCCACCGACAAATACAATACTTGGCTACAACTTGATATCAGTTAGACGACAAAAGAAAAAGAATGAGAATAAGACAGTCAGTCTACTGTATTTAGGACTTACAGAACGGTTTTCCTTCTCGAAATACAACAAAGAAAACAATGTATATGACAATCTTTAAACAAACAACTTCAAGTTAACACCCATTATCCTACAGTTTACTGAAATCATATTTAGTTTCTCACCTTGCTCCTGAAATTAACTTTTTTTTTTTTTAACTTGACTCAAGTTATTTTGTTTGTGTGTGCAAGAAATAAGACAAAAATGTCCGAGTCTTAATTCTGACAACCGATGCCACAGACTTCAGACTTCAAATGTTTAAATGCCAGACCCGACGACCTTTGAGCTTTCTGTATTTGATAGACTCGCCCTTATTATCGATCCCTGTCTATTGTCAATGCCGCTGTGTGATCAGAGGAGGCGCCTTAGGAAATTATCGCCGTTCGAAGCAAACAGGAAGCGAGCGTTTGGAAAGAACAGGCGGGGCTTAAAGCTGGCAAAATGATATCAATGTACAAGACAGCAGGATGGCAAGTGTAGCTAGTTCTAAAGTGACAGGCCAGAAATTAAGCAACACATTTAATTTTTGTTTTAACTAAATAGAGGGTATTGGAATAGTTTCGTAGCCATGTCATCTGCATTATCTTGGTATTACCATTCATCTATCGATTCCAGGGATGCTAATATATGTATAGTATAATAGAGAATGCTTTACTGGCGCTTGAGGACTAATAGACTGCAATGATTGAAGTATACAGAGAGAATGGTAGATAACAGAGACATAACACCTATAAGAAAAACTCCACAGGGGATCATGTACAGCAGGAGTCTACCGGTCTTCAGTAGAAAATCCTTCATCGTTAATTGTTTTTCAAAAGGTGTTCCGACCTGGTTCATGACACCAGGCCCCAGTTGCGTCGATGGATTAGCGTACTTATGTATACAACTATGACTACAGAATATTTGAATGGGAGTAGACATTAGGGCAGGCCAAAAAGACGACAGAGAAATATGATACAGACATGACTACAAAAAGTTGCAGTCACCAAATAGAAAGAGAAACCAAGTCAAAGAGATAAAGTATTCCGGTGGTAACTGCAGCAATAAGATAACAGCGAGTAGGGGACCCTCGCGTTCATACGAGATAAAGTCAGCACAGAACCAATTCTAAATTACATAGAAAGACAACAAAACAAATGGTTTGCCCACTTGGAGAGAATGTCTTCTAATGCTATACCATTCAAGGCATATACCAAAAGAGGAGATAGACGTTGAGCAAGAGGTAGACCAAGAACCAAATGGAAGGATAACATAAAAGAAACTCTACAGCACCACGATGTGGCTTTGGTAGAAGCAGCCAGAAAAGCACGAAGCTGGTTCTTTTATCTCCCTCGAAACCCGAAGCGTTAAAGTAGGTCATAAAGAAAAAGGGCGGCAACTCAATGGTACTGTACGTAATCGAGTAGTTATTGTGCAAGCTAGTGAGTGCAGACGTTTGATGGTGTTTGTAATGTTATGGTTGTTGTCTATTTCTCTGATGCTTGTGTCAAGTTATGTACTGAGATGTACTGTATTGCCGGATAACATTGTTACTGTGTTTGTTCGATGTTGTTCTTCGTATCAGCTTCACTGGTCATGTTTAGCTGAGCTAGTGGTCTCCAAACTGTGCGTGGGGAGGGAAGTGATTTTGTTAAATGAGTTTATTTTTAATTGTTATAATTCGTTTTATTGATTTATACAAAAATTTGTATAAACTATTTTTTAAAGGGGTGGGGGAAGAGAAGTGGGGATTACGACATATTTTTCTGCTGTCAATACACGATGTACTAATTCCAGCGATTTGAAAAGAAAAGAAAAGTCATTTTGTTTAATAGTTATTGTAAGGAGAGAAAAAACGTATTCCACTATATGTGGTCTTATTCTGTTGCATTCAGAATCGTTGAGATATTGTCCAGGAGAAGGGAAAGAAGAAGACAAAGAAGAAAAGAAAAAAGGAAGAAGGAAAAAAAAGAAGAAGAAGAAGAAGAAGATGAAGAAGGAGGAGGAGGAATAGGAGAAGAAGATGTATAAGAGACTTGGGATCTCTTGTCGAGCGCCTAGCCACACCACTCCGGCAGCTCCCTAACGATTACGTACCATGACCAGGGCTGTTTCTTCTAGCGGTACGTAGTACCGGCACATTAATTAGGCATAATTCTCTCAGCACTACTGTAATAGACACTTTGTGATAACAAGAACACTGACCCGATCCGTAATTCTTGTGATCACCTGAGAAAGCCAAAAAAGACGTCCTATAATTATCAACACTGCCTATTACGATGATGATTACGGCCAATTGGTGCGACACTGTGAGAAGTACCGACACGTTTTTTCAGGGGTTACCCTTGAAGAAAAAAAAAAAAAGACCTCACAATGACTATATTATTCATCTCCATTGATACTGCACGGTGGTTTCCATGACTGGCTGAAATCTAAAATTATTTTTTGAATATCAAGATTTAAAAAAAAAAAAAAAAAAAAATAACAAACACAAAAAGCATAGATCTCTGGCCCAGTACCAAAACGAAGATTAAATATGGACAACTAGTCATTTAAAAAAAAAAACAGAAATCGCTAGAAAAAATAAATAAAAAATAAGCACAAATGTGTGAAAAAGTGCCAAAACGAAGGGTAAATATGGACAACTAGTCATCGAAAAAACAGAGATTGCTAGCAAAATAAAAACATAAATATGTTACCCAGTGCCAAAACGAAGGGTAAATATGGACAGTAGAGACAGAGGAGGGAATATACAGTAAAACTTCCTTAGTATGTATTAAAGCGGTGTCCGTGGCTTAGGCGTTGCGAGTCCGACTCGTCATTCCAACGTACCGCAATCGAAACCCACTGCTGTCTGCGTGGATTTTTACCGTGGTTTGGGGCGTCGCTGGTCCACCCTGCCTAAAATGGGTACCAGGAGGGCTGTCCTGGGGGAGTAAAGACGGCCGGCGTAATGCTGACCACATTACCCACCTAGTGCCGATTGGTCTGTAAAATTATGGGATGCTCTTCCCATATGCCCGATGCGCCTAAGGTGTGAAAAGGGATCCTCACTTTACTTTCTACTCAACATGAAGTAAATAGAACCAAAAATCGAGTGTGTATGTGTAAAAAATTGTGCCAATCAGGGACTGATACATGTACTAATACATGTACATTCCGCTGGAATCAACATTTTGTTCATGTTAACCTAGTGTTCTTATTAAGCGAGTTTTGTTAACGAGTCTATATTGAATGGAGATGAGTTGATAGCCGTAACGCTTTGCAAGTCCTTAAAAAATTCTAAACGAAACACTTCAGAGTTGTCTATTTTAGAGTAAGGTAAAAAGTAAAGGACCCTTTTCCACGTCTTAGGCGTTTTGGGCATATAGGGCTAGACCTATATTTTATAGACCAAAGCGCACTTGTTGGGTGATGTGGTTAGCACCCCGCTGGTCCCCTTTTCTTCCCGGGACTGAACCCTGTACCGACTCAATGTTGGGTCAATCTGGGAGTCAATGTCATTTTTGAAAAAAAGTCTGGCTCCACCAGGGAGCAAATCCACGACCTTCTATTCCGCAGCGAGCGTCTAACCTCTCCGCCACGGCGACTCCTAAGAGTAAAGTATTTTATATAATTAAGTAGTTCATTACTATTTTTAAAATACAAACAAATCAGACAGTCTGAAGCTGTCTCAATAAAAAAAACTGAACTCCGCTTGTTTATGCAAACAAAAAGAGCACGTTATAAATTTGAAGTTAATAAGGTAATCACACGCTTAAATTTACAGCCCAACTTAAAAATGTGATTTACGTTTATGTTTATTTGACGAATCAACATCATGGCACACAGGTGTAACCCGTACTTATAACTCAAGCCTGAGTCTAAAGAATCACACCGCAGTGCACCCTCTTCGTTGCACCGGCGAGGATCCTAAAATATTTTTGTGGCATTTTGTGGTTTATGTATTTCAGTGAAAAGATTTCACTTTGTGTGCGGTTTATTATGTTAAATTAACCCTGTTACAATGCATCTGTCGAGATACATCGAAATATGTTAGGCTATAAACTTTGCACTTTATTATTTGTGTCCGCATTATTTAAATTTACAACATGAAAACATCGTTTATAATTTTATTATTTTGTTTCATTTGTGTACATAACAACTGAAAAAGTAGTGTAATCATCTTAGAATAAATACATGTTTTGTGTCGAGTCTGTTCCTCGTCCTTGTCTTGCTGATGAAGCCTGATCGCCGCAACGTCCTTCGCTTGTTTATTCATGAAAAGCAGGCATTTACTTATGCTTTGCAAATCTTCTGGAGACAGAAAGAAATAAACACTTAAAATGCCACAAACATTTTATTTTGAAGATAGACATAAACAAAACAACTAATGATTGGAGCAAAATAATTCAGTAGAAAAATAATAACACGACCATAAGGGACAAAACAGTATACAATCAACTGTTCAATGTTCAAGAAGGTTGTCAGGATTAATAGCTCACTCTCTTATTCCGTTTCGCTGAAACACCAAGCACGCTAAGAATAGAGTCCATTAGATAGACACAGATTACAAGCTTCACAATTTACTGCCATTTGCTAAAATGGTCATCATTTCCAACAAACCAATACATCTTGACGCCTCGTTTATATGTACGTCATATCTTTGGACATTTTTCCTCCTTCTTCGAAAGGGATCGTTTCTTTTCTTGTAGCCGTCACAAATGCAACCTTCCCTCTGACCATTAAGCTTAGGGATGGAATAATATGAGGACTGTCACGGATCAATAGTCATTTTGTCAGAAATTGTCCGCTCTTGTTTCCCCCCGGCGGTGCCTCGATTTCTGTTCCAGCCATTTGCTGCCACTCGTGGACACCTGCGTTTGTTCTCAACCTCTCACGGCGAAAGATCCGTCGACAGCAACATCAAAACCATCACCATCATCCTCGTCAAACGAATGGCGGGAAGAAAGCTTGCGGCTGTCAGGATTGTCTCTGGTTATGTCAAACATGATCGTCGGCTAGTAGCAACAAATGTAAAAGAAAAATATACAAGGAAGTTACGACGCTAATTTACTCAGTTCTTCGTTAGAGGGTAAAATCGAATCCCTGGTTTTAGAATCGATAGTATAGCAACGGATGTGACCATGTGTGTCTTTATGTTAGTAGTAGAGACTTATTGGTGTGGTTGGTAGGGGTCAGCTCAGATGAGGCTCTTCCAAGTTGAAACTTCCAAGCATGGTGCTAGAGATTTTACATTTATTTTTCTCAAACTATCATACTTTTTTTTTCGTCGTCTTCATCATCATTTGTATCTCCCTTTCTCTTCCGCCTCCGATTCCTCTTTCGTCTTTCTTCTTCTTCTTCTTCTTCTTCTTCTTCTTCTTCTTCTTCTTCTTCTTCTTCTTCTTCTTCTTCTTCTTCTTCTCTTCTTCTTCTTCTTCTTCTTCTTCTTCTTCTTCTTCTTCTTCTTCTTCTTCTTCTTCTTCTTCTTCTTCTTCTTCTTCTTCTTCTTCTTCTTCTTCTTCTTCTTCTTCTTCTTCTTCTTCTTCTTCTTCTTCTTCTTCTTTTCTTCTTCTTCTTCTTCTTCTTCTTCTTCTTCTTCTTCTTCTTCTTCTTCTCTTCTTCTTCTTCTTCTTCTTCTTCTTCTTCTTCTTCTTCTTCTTCTTCTTCTTCTTCTTCTTCTTCTTCATCAACATCATTATCCCCTTTTTTTTCCTGCCTCCTCCGCCTCCGCTTTCTATTTCTTTTTTTCTTCTTCTTCTTCTTTTTTTTCTTTTTCTGTTTCTTCTTCTTCTTCTTCTTCTTCTTCTTCTTCTTCTTCTTCTTCTTCTTCTTCTTCTTCTTCTTCTTCTTCTTCTTCTTCTTCTTCTTCTTCTTCTTCTTCTTCTTCTTCTTCTTCTTCTTCTTCTTCTTCTTCTTCTTTTTCTTCTTCTTCTTCTTCTTCTTCTTCTTCTTCTTCTTCTTCTTCTTCTTCTTCTTCTTCTTCTTCTTCTTCTTCTTCTTCTTCTTCTTCTTCTTCTTCTTCTTCTTCTTCTTCTTCTTCTTCTTCTTCTTCTTCTTCTTCTTGTAATGCGGCATGTTTGAGGAATGCAGAACATACTTCTCGTGGATTTATAAAAGCAACGTCAATCAACTGATAAGGGGCCGTCTTCGCAATGACGACTGCCACAAGATATCCCAACACTCTCTGCCTCTCGTTTAAGCATAAAACTACTGTTTACGAATAACAGTATGTTAGGATTATCAAACTGTGTACATAACCCCTATTCTTGCGTCAGCGGGCAAGCGTCTAGGCAAGCTGCCTTGGGTTCGAATCCGCACAGGAATGATTATTCTTTGATTTTGGCTCCCAGTGCAAACCAACCTGAAAAGGTAACATGTATTGTCAAGGAAATTAAGATGACAGTCATCATGTTTGTGGCGTTACGCATTGTAAAATCTATAAAAAAATAGGAAATGGTATATTCTACAGTTCGCTTTCTAAGTGGTACGACACTGAACAGCAGATTAAGGTGAAAGCCGGGATGTCGATGACATCATCCATTAAAAAATAATATATGAAAACAGGAAATATCATTTTCTACGTTCGCTCTCTTAACGGTAAGAAGCTCATACTACATTAAGGTGCAGCCGGGATGACATCACCCATAGAAGTGACTATAAAAATAGGCAATAATATATTCTGCTCCTTGAACGGTACGACGTGCATACCACTGTCTAAACTAAAGACAAGGTCACTAACTACCAAATTGTCTTAAGCTAATTTCGATCCTTCTTTGTGGTAGGACTGAGAAAATACCCTAACTACATGTAACATAATGATGACGATGGCGGCGAAAATGAAGATTTAGATGATAATAATATGATACTGATAATAATAATAATAATAATAATAATAATAATAATAATAATAATAATAATAATAATAATAATAATAATAATAATAATATATTAAAAGAAAAAAAAAAGAAGAATAGCGGTAGAAGGAGAAGAAGTTCCAGACTGTTTTTGGCGGTAGGTAAGGGTACGCAATGCGGGCACTTTTTTAGGGATTTTTTCTTCAGCTCTACTATAATCAGACACTTTGTGATGACTGCCGGCACCTATACTTCGACACCACACAACATAGTACCAAGAAGAAGAGGCAGAGGCCGACCAACAAGAATAGGGTCAGAGGAAATAAGTGACTCCCAAGATATGAAAGAGCACGGGGCGGGAGAGCTGGCGAGAGACCAAGTTTTTTTTTAAAACAGTACGTGATGGGAGCGACGTTCTGCAAAGTACCTGCTACATGATGTTGACCCATACCTGTTGTTTAAACACGTTTTGTTGACTAGTGGCACCTTTTCTTGTAAGCAAAAATGCCCTGGGAATTGCTATGTAAAGTAGCAAACTAAGAAAAAAAAAAATTTTAATTGAAAGAAGACAAATTAGTGGCGACTTCATTAGCAAAGCAGCACAAACAATTCTTAGGCTCAGGTAGGTAGGTAGGTAGGTGCTTTGCTAAAAAAAAAAGAAACAAATACTGTCCAGACAGGCGATGAAGTAGTCTACCGGCGACCAGGTCACCGGTGTGCCTTAGGCTCAAGGACCCCACTGTCTGTCTACAGTGCAAAAGTGGTAAGCGCCGGCAGCAATAGCAGTTTTGGGTGTTCTGGTAACAACGAAACAAAACAATGAAGGTAATAGGAAATATTCTAGCACTGGATGAGGTTTGAGGTTTGAACAATGGATCAACATCATGGCACACGGGTAGTAACTTATAAGTTCTCCGTTTTTCTTCTAACTCGAATCCGAAGGGGTTCAGCACAGTGCACATAGTCTGTAGCACCGGCGAGGATGCTGAAATACTACTTTGGGTATATTTTTAACTCCAGCTTCTGCCCAGGCAGCGCCGTTAGGCTAATTTTTTTGGATTTCCAACACCCAAGGGATTTTTTAAGAGCGCAACAATGCACATGGGCGTCCGATCTCACTACTCAGAGACCAGGGGAATAACTAGAAGTCCAGGTCTGCGTTAAAAAAAACCCAGCCTATACAGGGGATTGAACACGGAACCTCTAGCGCTCAAAGCGCACACTATGTCTCAGTACCACGCAGCACCCTTCTAGTTATGATGGGAGGTGATAATAAGAATCAAATAAAACACACAAGTAAGAAAAGGAGCTAAGAAATTCCCCGTACAAAAAGACAGATAAAAACAAAATCGACAGGACAGCCCCCAAAAAAACCCTAATCGCCCCAAACTCTACCGCTAGTCATAAATTGTGATTTCCCACCCGATAAGAATTAAACCGGCTATCGTCAGACAGTTACTTAACACTCACTATAAACATTAGATAAAAACACACAGTTTGACCCGGAAGTATTAGCTCGGGGTTAGCAGTTTAAAAAAAAAAAAACAAGACAGGAGAGAGGACGGGATTGACAAATTGCTGTCATTATGTTCCAAAGCCGGGCCTACTGAAGTTGTTGATGGGCTGACTGGCGGCTACGTGGATCGATGATGTTGTCAGAACCCAGTTGAAACAAACCAAAGTGTCGGTGGATCCCGCCCATTTCTAACTGCAAAAAGAGCGTTTGGTTAAAAGTAGCCAAAATATTATTGGATTCTACATCGGCGACAGGATCGATCATTGGCTAGTCGGTAGACGACTTCGCCGCCGTGATAGTATGTGGGTTTGTCTCATTTGATCAAATATAAAAACTGCAAGAGTTTTTTTTCAGAGCTGCTTGCTGCCAGGCAATGCCAAGCAGTGTTATATGGCGCATATAACATGGTCACAATTATAACCTAAATCAACCCCTTCAGAGATGCTGGATTAACATAAGGATTTTTTTTAGCAAAGCAGGCAGGGTAGACAGTATTTTTTGTTTAGTTTAAAATTTAGTAGATTAGTCTGTTTGTGTGTGCGTTTCTACTTGATGTTTTTCTTTGTTGAACATGTCGTATTCGGCTTACCTGCTTCTTCTTGGCGATCACTGGCTGCCTACAACCTGATAAAATTTCTGATTGTTCTTTCCACTCCTGAAATTAGATTTTTATCCAAAACTTGCCTTTTTGCGTGCACACCAGGTTTACAGATCTAGCTTATGAGTATAAAATTGTTGGTTCCTTGTCTTCCAAGCAGACGCACTGTCTTTGTAGAAAATACCCCCAAAATACCCCAATTAGCCGCCTCTAGACATACATACATACATACATACATACATACATACATACATACATACATACATACATACATACATACATACATACATACAGACATACATACATACATACATACATACATACATACATACATACATACATAACATACATACTACATACATACATACATACATCAATACAGACATACATACATACATACATACATACATACATACATACATACAGACGACATACATACATACATACATACATACATACATACATCCATACATACATACATACATACATACATACATACATACAGACATACAATACATACATACATACATACATACATACATACATACATGACATAACATACATACATACATACATACATACATACATAACATACATACATACATACTACATACATACATACATACATACATACATACATTACATACATACATACATACATACATGACATACATACATGCATGCATGCACTGCATGCATGCATGCATGCATGCAATGGCATGCATGCATGCATGCAGCATACATACATACATACATACATACATACATACATACATACATACATACATACATACATACACATACATACATAACATACATACATGCATGCATGCATGCATCACATACATACATACATACATAACATACATACATACATACATAGCATCATACATACACACATACATACATACATACATACATACATACATACATACATGCATGCATGCATGCATGACATGACATGCAGTCCATACATACATCCATGCATGCATACATACATACATACATACATACATACAATACATACATACATACATACATACATACATACATACATACATACATACAGACATACATACATACACTACATACATACATACATACATCATACATACATACATACATACATAACAGCAGCATGCCATGCATGCATACCTACATACATACATAGACATACATACATACATACAGACATACATACATGACATACATACATACATACAGGACATACAGACATACATACAGACATACATAACATACATACATACATACATACATGCATACATGCATGCATGACATGCATGATGCATGCCTTCATGCATACTACAGGCATACATGCATGGGCATACATACATACATACATACATACATACATACATACATACATACATACATACATACATACATACAGACATACTAACAGACATACATACATACATACATACATACCTACATACATACATACATACATACATATACATACAGGACATACATACATACATACATACATACATACAGACATACATACATACATACATACATACATACATACATACATACATACATACATACAGACATACAGACATACATACATACATACATACAGACATACATACATACATACATACATACATACATACATACATACATACATACATACAGACATACATACATACATACATACATACATACATACATACATACAACATACATACATACATACATACATACATTACTACATAACATACAAACATTACATACATACATACATACATCGCACATACATACATACATACATACATACATACATACATACATACATACATACATACATACATACATACATACATACGACATACATACACGACATACACTACATACATTACAGACATACTACTAATACAACATACATACATACATACAGACATACATACATACATACATACATACATACATACATACATACAGACATACAACATACATACATACAAATACATACCTACATACATACATACATACATACATACATACATACATACATACATACAGACATACTACATACATACATACATACAAGACATACATACACATACATACAGACATACATACATACATGCATCAGACATACATACATACATACATACATACATACATACATACATACATACATACATACATACATACATACATACATACATACATACATACATACATACATACATACATACATACATACATACATACATACATACATACATACATACATACATACATACATACATACATACGTACGTACGTATTTAAGGCCGCACACCTAGTGGACGTTGGCTGTGTGGCTAAGTCGATGCGAACGCTTTGTAATGCCGGGATGCCGGGTTCGATCCCAACTGCGGGCCACGCGCCTTGCGTTGATTTCGACAGTGGTATCAAGAAAGCCGACCGTCCAGGAGCAATGGCAAACTACTAGACGTAAATTTGCCTAGAGAAATCACACAACAGCCAGGGGCTGTAAGGATTGGTTCTGCAACGTCCTGTAAAGGATACGTAACTAACCTTTTTAACCTTTTAAAAACCTAGTAGACAGAAGATGACTTACGTATACCCAATCAATATACAGGAGGCCAAACAATCAGGAAAGTAAGAGCAACAGGGACACAGTTGGACACAGACAAGCAGGAGAGGACAATTTATCCGGGACACATAGCCATCAACCTAACAAACAGAAACCAGTCTTAACTAAGACACTTGGCACAATAAACCAGACCATAAATATAACCGAATGCTGCTGGCAGCAGGTTGAACATGGTCGAATTTTATTGTTGTTTTTGTTTCTGAAATAGACATGGAGTCGCCAAGGTGTGTCCTGGTTAGGATTAATAAGTTTGCCCCCAAAGATAATACAACGCATCTTTTACCGAGGATCGAACCAGTATCTCCGTTACAAAAGCTAAGTATTGTAACCACTCGGCCAGCAACTCCTCAGTTCACAGTTAATCTGTGGTAATCACTGGATAGTGTAATAGGCAAAAAGTAAAGGACCCTTTCCCCCACCTTCAGTTGTACGGGGCATATAGGGCATGACCCATATAGACCAATCGGCACTGAGGGGGGGGGGGGGAGGATGTGGTCAACATCACACCGGTCGCCTTTACTTTCCAGAACTCTATCTGGAACTCATTTAAGGCTGGATCTACCTACGAGCAATAGTCATTTTAAAAAAAAAAAGGAAAGTCTAAAAAACCCTTCAGATCCGCAGATGGCGTCTAACCCCCACACTACGGTAGTTAGTTGCCTATCCTTCTTTACAGGACGTTGCAGAACCAACCCCAGCATGTTTTGGCTGTTGTCGTTTTTTTAAGATAAATTAAACGTTCAGTAGTTTGCCATTGTTTCCTGGACGGTCGGCTTCTCGATTCTACAGTCGAAACCAACGCAAGGCCTTAGTCCACAGCTGGGATCGAACCCGGCACTTCGGCATTACAAAGCGCGTTCGCAACGCCTAAGCCACACCATGGTGGCTCCTGGTAATTTTAATACTACTTCACATTCCCTTTACTAAACTGAGTTGTGGGCAATCTCGCAGTCATTAAGAAAGAAGGTATGGGTTTTTGAGCTGAAATTCTATAAAAAACATTCTTAGAAAACCTTGGACCAAGAAGAACACATCTGAGCGTTCATCCACTGTAAACTCTTGTTCCATAACTAGAACTGTGCGTGCATATCCATTTTACAGATTTGTCTTATTTGAATCCAGCCTCTTAGTTCCTCATCTCTTAGACAAATGAACTTCAACTTCGAAAGAAACTTACCTAATTAGTCGCGTTGTACGACAAGCTTTTAAAGTAGGCAGTAGGTCTGTACTATTCCCCCTCACAAAACGGGGCCTCAGAACCCACACGGAATCTTGGGGGGGGGAGGGGGGGGGGGCTAAAACAAATACTGACATCTTAAAAGATCTGACCACGATGGAAGGTTGGCTAGTAGACAGCACCTTGTCTCGAAAACTAAAACAGTTTGGCCATATAAAGCGCTACTGCAGATTGCAAAGAACAGTAGCAGCATGTATGGTGTTAGGAAAGAGGGGCAGGGACAGACATGAACGAAGCTGGGCGCATGATAAGATAGAAAAGTACACTAGGCGGAAGATCTGGCGATGCGTTTGACGTTCAGCAAAGCACCTGCTACATCATGATGATGAAATCTAATAAAACTATTTGAATTTTGAAATAAACTGCATTAAGTCATAATAATTAGTCACTGTGCACATGGTTTATCTGATTTAATCAGTCATTTCCCACGGAAAGGCTATTTGCCCGCCTAGAATGTCCACAAAATTAGAAGCTCCATAGCTCCAGTTGCGACCTTAAGGAATATCGTCAACATACACTTTCAAAGTGAAGTATGGAGTCTTTTTTTTTTTTCGATCACCGGCTGTGAATTCCAGTGGAAGGTCCCGGTTAATCGTCCGCTTGGACTTCTGGCTTTCACCTGGACCTGATTTTTGCTTGTACAACCGTTTTTCATTTCCCTGCCTCATGGGCAGCTGTACTCCGACTTCGAAGGAGTGTATGGAGTCTGAAATCCAACCCATGATCTCCACATAGCGAGACAAACAGCTCATTCATTTCACCATGAATGTATGTGTTATATATAATTCTCTCTCTCTCTCTCTCTCTCTCTCTCTCTTTCTCTCTCACACACACACACACACACACACACACACAAACACACGATGACTGCAATAAGAACAAAGACAACAGAGCCTCGTTGCTCTCTCTCCTATCTCATTGACTACGATCACTCGAATCCCAAAGCCAGAAATCCATTAACCACGACAGAAGCCATTCTTGGATAAGATTTCTCAGACCTGCATTCAACCAGGCAACAGACAAATGACACTTGAGTCCTTACATTCAGGGTCTGTTGTTTTCGCTAGGGATATGATAAGACCAAGGAAGATTAGTAGGGGAAGCGGTAATGTCATTACGGCATTCGGTTGTCGTATCTAAAACAAACAATGTTAATTTCAACCGTTATTTTATGTTGGCGGGTTTATTGAAAAAGAGTTTTTACAAGAAAGCAATTTCTTCCTGTCTTTTGGTGGTAATTTTTCCTGGACAATGCATGGAGTGTCAATGTTGTTTTAACACGCCTAGGCTGGGAACAGAGAAGAAAAGGGAAGAAAAAAAAAAGTCACAAACATACACAGATGATTAGCGCTTGGAGAGACATAAAAGACGGTTTGTAGACGACCGGCACATTGATAGCTTAGTTTAGTTTATTTTAGTCGACGGATCAACATCATGGCACACGGGTGTAACCCATAAGTGCTCCGTTATACTTTGAACTCAAGCCTGAGACAGAATAAGAAGAATCTCAGCGCAGTGCACGGGCTCCGTTGCATCGGCGAGGATACTAAAATACTTTGGGTAGATTTTTAAATCCAAATTTTGCCCGGGCAGCGCCGTTAGGCTACCATTTTCGATTACCAACTGCCAAGGGAGTTTTTTTTAACGTGCGCAACAATACACACGGGCGTCAGATCTCTCTACCCAGAGCATAAGGAATTTCTATAAGTCCATGTGAAAAACTTCTAGCCTTCACTGGGGTTTAACCCCACCCCCCACAAAATAGGACAGGCCGTGCGACCGTCGCTGCATTAATTGGAGGGGAAGGAACTCTCGCCGTGCAGGCAGGTTCATGATAAGTACCTGATTCTCTTCTTTCGCAGATGTGTTTGTCAGTTTTTCAAGTTGTTTTTATCCCCACTCATTATATCATGTTTTTATTATTTGACAGCCATACAGAATAAGATATGGGCTTCTAATCTTAAATTGTACAACACAAGAGACTGGATTCGAAACGGCGAGGGAAGAAGTTGCGAGAGAACCAGTAATAAGCTACCTCAAGAGGTACAACATCAAATGGTTCGGACATGCGTTACAATTAACACCATATAGTGCACAACAGACAGCCCTTCTCTTCGACATAATGGAAGCAGGTCTAGAGGTAGACCGCTCCAGCGATGGATAGATGGAATGTCCGAGGTCGTTAATACCAACATCTACGTAACACATACCAAGACTCGCACCAGATAAATCTCCAAAACCTGAAGCTGAAAGGCAGAACAGGGGACAGAAGAAACAAGATGAACGAGCGAACGCACGTAGGAACTTTATTTTCAAAGGGTGACAAATTGGGCACGCAGGCCTGCCTTATATTCAGCCACTCCAAACACTAATCCTCAGTAATTGTATTTTGTCAAGAAAGTTTGTTCATATCACAATACGCACAAAATGAATATCAAGAAAAAAAATCACAAAAGCGTGGATAGTAAAGGTATGCGCATACACACACACAAACATTCACTTAAACATTTATTCACCCACCCTTGAAGCCTACAAATACGTACGTACATACATACATACATACACACATACATACTTACATACATACATACATACATACATACATACATACATACATACATACATACATACATACATACATACATACATACATACATACATACATACATACATACATACATACATACATACATACATACATACATACATACATACATACATACATACATACATACATACATACATACATACATACATACATACATACATACATACATACATACATACATACATACACACGTACATACATACACACACACGCACGCACGCACTCACGCACGCACGCACACACATAAACACACACACGAACGCACACATGCATGCATGCATGCAGTACTCATGCAGTCTTCTAAGGTTTCCATTTAGTCTCTGGGTTCCGCTTTCTACATTTTCACGACTCTGCTATATTGCTGGATCACATACATACATACATACATACACACACACATACACACACACACAGACAGACAGACAGACAGACACACAGACACACACACACACACACACAGACAGACAGACACACACACAGACACACACAGACACACACACACACACACGCACGCACGCACACACACACACACACACGCACGCACGCACGCACGCACGCACACACACACGTACGTACGTACGCACAGACAGACAGACAGACAGACAGACAGACAGACAGACAGACAGACAGACAGACAGACAGACAGACAGACAGACAGACAGACAGACAGACAGACAGACAGACAGACAGACATGCATGTGCAAACACACATACATTTTAATGACGATGTTACAAGCAGATATATTAGAGTATCGTGAACCCAGACGAGGGACAAAAACTGGCATTCTTTAAGAGCTACATATCACTTAGGACTGACCCATAAACTGTATCGTTTCGTGTAAACTGAAATGGCTCGGCCATGTTAAACGTCATAATAATTTGGCGTGAAGCGCAGTGGACTTTGTGATTCCTAGAAAAAGTGGCAGATGACGGTCTGTATGACGGTGGGCATAAGTTACCAAGGACATCCTGCATCTGAATGGATTTCCTGCAAAGGACAATTTGCATTGTGATAAGTACCATTCCACTAGTTGCTTCGGGATA
>CAJHNH020001479.1:90000-142500 GCA_905116865.2 Candidula unifasciata
AGACGCTAGGCACGGTCACTGTTGTGGGCCATTGCACATTTTTTTGGCTTCTGCTAGACTGTGGCCCGTGCAATTTTGTTCCATTTGTAGACTGAACGAAAGAATAGTTTCGTCGCCCAGCTTCTGAGTTGAGTGCATGGCGTGACACTGTGAGCTGCTGATTTCATCTGGAATGTTCCTCTACTGTGACCAACATGGTGGTGAGAATTATAGATTCAGAAAATGGCGCGATGCCTTTCGTCGCAATGTTGGTGGTGCCCGTATGTGATTAAAATTGATCGCGTGTCCAACTGCTGATTTGTTGGTAACTTCTGCTACCGTCCATGATAAACCATTTCTAATGTCGGACTGTTTGTGTTAGCACTATGGATGGCTACCGTATGCTTTTAATGCGTGTGTATGCTAGTGCATATGCTGAGACAGCAGTCGGTCAATCTTTCCACAAGGTACTGTGATTTTCTGTGTGTTTTCCGTTGGCACAGGAGCGGAGCAGTTATGGGGTGACCCGTTTGCTACGAAGCTGAAAATTAGATTATCAGATTACCAGATATTTAAAAAAAAATGAAATGTTCATACAAATACTTTAAAAAAAGAAAACTTCTATACCTGGTTGCAAACGGTGGAAAAGGGGGAGGGGGCGCCTAGTTATCATGGAAATTTCTTTTTTTGGGATAGGGAGGGGGAAATAATGAACATTACTGAGAAGGGCTTCATATTTTGGGAAGACTAGAAGTGCCTAAACGCTTTAGTTTCCGCGGTCCCTGACGAGAGAGAGAGAGAGAAGAGAGAGAGAGAGAGTGCTAGAGAGAGGTAGAGAGAGAGAGAGTAGAGAGAGAGAGAGAGAGAGAGAGCGAGAGATCGTGTTGAGAGAGAGAGTAGTAATAATAGTATGAAAGAGAAAAATTCAAAAACTGTAGTTTATCAGAGGAGAGAGAGAGAGAGAGCGAGAGATGTGCGAGAGAGAGAGGAAATCTCTCTCTCTTCTCTCTCTCAGTCTCTCTCTTCTCTCTCTCTCTCTCTCCTCTCTCGCATCTCTGCTCTCATCTCTCTCTCTCTCTCATCTATCTCTCTCTCTCTCTCTCTCTCTCTCTCTCTCTCTCCTTTCTTCCACACTACTGTGGTTGTTGTCAGCTCCTTGTCCGGCTATAAAATTCAATACCATCATTTTTTATCCAAAAGATATTTACACATTTTTCTATAATGTTTTCAATTTCAACATTCCTGCCCACATTTTGTGGCCGATTAAACATGCTCTTTATGACAACTTGAAAAAGTCGCCTTTTTGAACAAATACGGCGCCAAAACATCAATAGCTGGAACCAGTTAAGATAAAGGAAGTCGCGCGACCAAAGAGACGAACTAAAGCGCCCAGTGTTTGTTTTTCGTCAAGGCATGAAGTTGAACATACCCCAGGCTGAATATTTCGACCCCGAATTTAGCAGTCTGTTCTAATGAATAGAATTTTCCAAGTACGTTCTGATCATCAGATATGTTTTAAACAACAATTCATCTGTCTTTTCCGCCCTTTGTTTTTGAACATATTTATCATCTCTTTCTTGTCAAGCATTGGCATATAATCGAATTTTGCCTTTTTGTTTTTTAAATAAATATTAGACAAATGTTTGAAAGAGAACAAACCTTTTTCACCGCTTTTGTCTTTTCCTTTTCCCTTCTTGTCTTATAGACTCGTTTACATTATAGATTGTAATTAAGTTAGAGCATGGACAATTAAAAACGTGTTTGTGTTGTTGTGCTGTCTGGCTTAATGAATTATTTTCAACTGCAGCCAATCAACATCATCAGCATCATGTGCCGTACAGATAAGAGTACCTGGTCGTGCTTCATCATGACACATAAACACAAGACTCACATGAGATCAGTGTTCTCGTCCTGTCCTAATTGATTGGCACCTTTCCGTCTTTCTAGACGATAGTGTTATATTGTGCTATGAAGAGGCATGGGACTCACAGCCCATGGCGATGGCGAGTGTGACTAGCAAGACCCGCCCGCATTACAAAAGTCTTTCACAATTATAGCATGGGATTTCGAGACCGTTTTTGTCAACATTTGTGTTAAGACTGTTTCTTTTCTGACGCTCTGCTCTCATCCTTTTTGCAATAATTTATTTCACCAAAACCGGCACAAGACGATTACCATTTTATGGACTGCCCAGAGCAAGTTATTACTCTTCGCCTTAGACAGGACACAATCGACTTCGCAGCCACATGTACACACAATTTAAAATCGGCGAATTAGCCATGTGCACATGTGGATTGGCACCTGAGACAACAGATCATGCCCTCCAAGACTGTCCCAAATACAACATATCGAGGCAAAACTTTTGGCCAAGAGAAACATCGGTACAAGCCAAACTTTACGGGTCGCTGAGTGGACCTCAAAAGACAGTAAAGTTCATACACTAGAGACAACACTGTAGATATAAATAATCTATTTCAAGCGAAAAAAAGAAAAAGTCGAAGAATTTCTCCCTTCATTTTCGTTCCCTTCATGATGTGCCGCCTTTTGACAATACAGCCCATAGCATTTTGTTCTCACGAGTCTTCCTCAGTACCTGTATCGTTCATGTACCGTTTGCATGTTCGATGTAGTAATCACAGTTCTAGTTGTTTTTAGTTCAGATTAGGACTTGTAGTTAGTGTGCCTAGTTTAGTATTTGTTGCTTGGCTGATCTAGACTTTACACAAAAGATTTCCTGTCAGGGTAAGATTTTTTCGATTTTACACCCACCTAAACGAACTGTTTCTTTTTTTTTTTCTTGTTAATGCGGCAGCTTAAGGTTGGGTTTTGGCTCCCACTCGCCACGTCACATTGTTAGAACTCTTGTGTGTTCAGAGTCGAGAAGACTTTAAAGGGTTAGATTTACATATTAACCTTTATAGTTATCTCTTCTCTTTCCTCCATTACAAGATACCTCCTCTGCTGCGCTTCTAGTACAGTAGTACAAGTCGGCCTCGATTTCTTCTACCTGTCTCTAATTCACCATAGAGGATGTCCATGGGGGCTCTGGGGTCCTTCATTCTCCAGGTGTGATCTAGCCACCTGAGCCGTCGTAGAAAAGAAATATTGAATACATAATGAAAAGGGCACTAAAACAGAAAATAACAACACATGAACGGACAGAGTTACGAATACCAGTATTAGAAAGAAAATTGGGATAAGACAATGTTCGGATTATACAGAAAGACAAAGAATGAAATGGTTCAGCCATTTAGTGAGAATGCAACCAGAACAACTGCACATGAGACGTTTTATAGCAGAATATGTGGGTGGAAGGCGAAAGTAAGACCAAGAAATATATGGATAAATGGTGTAGAATACACTTGGAAAAAATGAACAAATCAATCACTCAAGCCATCCGAGAAGCGCAAGACAAATACAGAAAACCACGACATTGTGCACAACCTGGTATCAGTGAGACAACAAAACCACGACATTGTGCTACAATCTGGTATCAGTGAGACAACAAAACCACGACATTGTGCTACAATCTGGTATCAGTGAGACAACAAAACCACGAAATTTTGCTACAATCTGGTATCAGTGAGAAAACAAAACCACGACATTGTGTTACAATCTGGTATCAGTGAGACAACAAAACCACGACATTGTGTTACAATCTGGCATCAGTGAGAAAACAAAACCACTACGTTGTGCTACAATCTGGTATCAGTGAGGGAAAAAAACCACGACATTGTGCTACAATCTGGTATCAGTGAGACAACAAAACCACGACATTGTGCTACAATCTGGTATCAGTGAGACAACAAAACCACGACATTGTGCTACAACCTGGTATCAGTGAGACAACAAAACCACGACGTTGTGCTACAATCTGGTATCAGTGAGGAAAAAAACCACGACATTGTGCTACAATCTGGTATCAGTGAGACAACAAAACCACGACATTGTGCTACAATCTGGTATCAGTGAGACAACAAAACCACGACATTGTGCTACAGTCTGGTATCAGTGAGACAACAAAACCACGACATTGTGCTACAATTTAGTATCAGTGAGAAAACAAAACCACGACATTTTGCTACAATCTGGTATCAGTGAGGGGAAAAAACCACGACATTGTGTTACAATCTGGTATCAGTGAGACAACAAAACCACGACATTGTGTTACAATCTGGCATCAGTGAGAAAACAAAACCACGACGTTGTGCTACAATCTGGTATCAGTGAGACAACAAAACCACGACATTGTGCTACAATCTGGTAACAGTGAGAAAACAAAACAACGACATTGTGCTACAATCTGGTATCAGTGAGAAAACAAAACCACGACATTGTGCTACAATCTGGTATCAGTGAGAAAACAAAACCACGACATTGTGCTACAATTGGGTATCAGTGAGAAAACAAAACCACGACATTGTGTTACAATCTGGTATCATTGAGACAACAAAACCACGACATTGTGCTGCAATCTGGTATCAGTGAGAAAACAAAACCACGACATTGTGCTACAATCTGGTATCAGTGAGCCAACAAAACCAAGACATTGTGTTACAATCTGGCATCAGTGAGAAAACAAAACCACGACATTGTGCTACAATCTGGTATCAGTGAGACAACAAAACCACGACATTGTGTTACAATCTGGTATCAGTGAGAAAACAAAATCACGACATTGTGCTACAATTTGGTATCAGTGAAAAAACAAAACCACGACATTGTGTTACAATCTGGTATCAGTGAGACAACAAAACCACGACATTGTGCTACAGCCTGGTATCAGTGAGACAACAAAACCACGACATTGTGTTACAATCTGGTATCAGTGAGGGGAAAAACCACGACATTGTGCTACAATCTGGTATCAGTGAGACTACAAAAGAAGAAGGAGAAGAAGCACGCTTTCTTCTTCTTCTAGTTGATGGGTCATTCTGGTGATTGTTCCAAGGCTGTCAGTCCTTGCACTAGCGGCCCACTGCGATTAGAAGCCTACATAAATCTTATTGTTGCTCGGGACCTTTACTCACTTCTCTCCTCACCCAGTATTATTAAGTTTGTACACATGTCTGAAAGTAAACAGGTTGCGCTACCCAAGACATTCCTCTTTTTAATCTGTGACCCATAACTCTGTTTAGAGTTCCATGTAGGAGCTGCTTCTTGTCTGCTTTGTGTATGGCTATGCTTGCAGCGCTTTGAGCATATCTGTAATAGATGGCAGCGCTTATACATACTACAGGGGTATCTCTTGTATATCACTGAATTACTCTCAAAACTCCATTCCATATGCGTTCACGTGTTATCAGCTGACTTTTTGATACGTTAAGCATTCAAAGTTCAACACCTCTGAGAGAATCACACGCTGGAACATTATGAAAAGCATTCTTTGTTAACGTCCAATGTGCCCATAATCTTGAGTGCATTGAGTCGTTTTTGGCATTTCGTTGCAACTGCCTTCGCTGCTTGTTGCAATTTATGTTTCGCATCCTTTACCCTAATGATAACAGCATAGTAAATATCATTTGTGGTATCAATATTCGCAGCATTGATTTTTCTTTCTTTTTTGGGAAGAGTAATTCACAGTGAATAAATCAATCAAGAATTGACATCACTGTACTATAGACATTTGTATACGTGCTCCGCCCCCTTCTTCGGTAACTAACAAAGAGTTGACATGCTAATAATATTAGTTGCAACCTGAATAAAAGTTCGTTCCCCCCCCCCCCCCCCCCCCCCCCATGCTGAAAATCTTCAAGAATCTCTACTCCCTCCACGAGAATAAGTTCTTCAGTGTATCCATTCCCTATCTGTTCTTTTGCACTGTCCATTTGATCCAACAGAGCCTTCACCACACCTGCTTCATCATATAGTAGCTCATCGCCCAGAGGAGAGGCAGCAGCTTATATATCAACCTGCTCGTTACCTCGCACATCTAAAATATATGGGACAGAAAATCCATGATATGCTCTAGATCTAGATCATATCAAGTGAGGCACGTTATTCTGCCCGCAGGACACCAGTTTCAATTTTGCGAAGCATACTCTGGGAGTCTGTTCCTGTAGATTTCTCTTATTGTGGGTAGGATATTACGAAATCACCGAATTTTATATCTTGTAATTACCGGGAGGTCCCTTTCAAAGACAGGGTTATATTGGTGACCTCAGCGGTTACTAAGGAATCTGACGTCGGGACCGGACAGGGGTGAATAATTATAAAATTCATGTACAAAACATAGGTTGATAATAATAATAAATGTATGGATTAGTAAAGCAACATGTGCCATTTGTAAATGAAAAACGTCGAAACTTCAAAGCAGCCGTAGCTTTGCTTTCCGTTGTCTAGATAAACAAACATGGCTACCACGGGATTTGTTGTTTCCAGATAATAGTGATGTTATTTCACAATTAATTTTTAATCTCTGCTATACTATTCTAAGATTGTAATTATCTGCGAAATAACATGAGAGGTAAATTCAAACAAATTACTGACACATCCTAATACATCTGAATGCATAAAGAAGCAGGTTTCAGCTGTCCTCGTTAATTTGTTTACACAAATTGAATTCTTCTTCCACTGCAGCATTCCGAGTCCTTGAGATTCATTGCTGCAGATATCACCCGCCTCCACTCATCTTTCTGGCTGGCCTTCTCTTTCCAGTTAATGACACCAAGTGTTTATTTTTACACAAATAAATAAATACAAAAACAAATAACTTTCAGTCCTTGTCACAACTTCTTAAACTTCCAGTGATTTATAATTCACACATTTCTCCATATCTTGATGCCTCATTAGACAATATCTTTTCTCTTTTTGACGTTGCCGCCCCTCCCCTTTTGTTTCTTCTCCAGGAAATATTTCATTTTACCCTCGTCACGAGTGATTTGACTTGAGTGTCAAGAACTGATATAAAATATATCACAACACTGGCAATTTTACCATCAGCTCTACTCCCCATCTTTAGCAGCCAGCTAGGAGTTCTAACTCCATTGGTACTAGAGGCTACTGATTGTGTGTCCCTCTTGCCTTTTCTGTAAGTGTAGGGCCAGATCTCCTGGTCGCTCCCGGTTGCATCATTCTCTTCAGATCTTGATGATCCAGTTGAGCATCTCCATCGTTAACTCACTTCCATAGGGCCTTGACAACATCTAGCTTCCCTTCTTACTATGTGCCCATACAATGTACATTTTTTTGCTTCCTACAGGTAATCTGTTTTCCCTGTTAGTTAATCTTGATTAAAACGTCTATTGTTGTGAAATTTAACACTAGTATTAGAAATTTAATTTTAATTTAAATTAAACTTTTTCCTTATGAAGCAACCCACTATGCATTTCTTAGACATTCCTAAGCCAGCATACTTCTCTTGTATTTGTCTGAAACAGATAATTGCTATATTAACCTACTGTATACGGCTTGTTAGTTTAACTCTTATATTGTTGATTCTTTAAACTAAATATTTAACACTTTTGATTAAAAAATTCATAGAATAGACGCAGAAGAAAGAGGCCACCCTAGGAGAACATGGATTGATGACATTAAGGAACTTCTACATCGACAGGGACTGACAATAGCCAATGCTGCCCATCAAACAATGGATCACATACTGTTCTTCCTACAACACTTAACAGCAGAAGTGGAAATTGATGATGATGATGCAGCTAGAGGCTCTCCTGTTGACCCGAAGAGATGGCAGCATATGGGATAAAGGCTTGTGGAATTAAGTCAATCCTGTCACCTTTAGGCAGCTTCTAAACTTTCGTACATCAGAAAATAGTTAATTTAACCCATCAGTTTCTTATGATTGCTACTTTTAAACGCATTATTTTATTATTGTTGTATAGCCATATAAGACTTCTCCCACAATTTATTATATTATTGTAACATAATTATTTTATTTAGCCACTTGCCTGCCGGCCCAAAGCTTTTGGGTTAGAATCTGCAGGCAGTCAGATTATTTTCTTAGTATTTACGTGCCTACCAATCAGTACAGTCTAAAATGGGTACAGGGTAGTGTCCTGGAAAATAAAGGTTATTAATTAAAAGTTTAAAAACTGTCCAAGACAAAAGAGTTAGACAGATGCTTCTTCTATTTCCTATTCTTCTTCATTTCCTTTTTTAACACTTAATATGTCAAGGGAGATAGTAAGGTTCTGCTTCTTGGTTTTCTGGCTGCCTCGACAATAGATACATCATGCTCTTGTAGTGTGTCTCTGATGTTATCATTCTATTTTGTTCATGGTCTGCCTCATACTCTACGTCCCTTTCTTTTAGCATATGCATTGTATTGCATGGAATCATAAGGCATTCCTTATAGGTGGCCTAACCATTTTATTTACCATCTTTGTAAGTAATTTAGAACTGATTCTATGCCTTCAAATCAACCACTATATATTGCTTTTATTGATCTCAATTGTGATGGGCTGTTCAAAACGCTCGAAAAGATTGACCCTACTGAGCATCATCGAGTCATTCCACACTGGCATGAAAGGCACCATACAATTTGACGAGGCAGCATCAGATGAGTTTAAGATCAAGAGTGGAGTAAAGCAAGGTTGTGTACTTGCTCCTAGCCTCTTTGGAATATTTGTCTCACTCCTCTTGAAATATACATTTCTAAACGAGGAGGATGGCATATTCATCAACTTAAAATTTAACCAGGGTGTTTGTCACAGTCTTGGAGGAGTTAACAGTTCATTTATAATGAACCACAAAATATAGAAAAAGTTTGTGATTTATAGATCTATTCTGGCCACTCCTGCAGCTCTTCTCGGATATCTCGTTTCCATGATTACTAATTTTCCTGTATGGTTTGTTGTGAGTTACGATGTCTGTCACCTAAAAAGATCTGTGGTGAAGGTTTTAATACTTAAGACAGATGCCAGTTTAGAATCCACAGGTGTATCATTGACCTGCACAGTCCCTCTGAGATGGTTAAGCAGATCACATCAATCAGCATCAAACCAGGTGTGGAAATTGAGGTGACTATTGCTGATGCAGCATAAACAAGTCATGTTTGAAGCTAAATAAATTCGAATCTGTAACGATAAGAATAATAATGTGAAATCATGTTTGTTTCATGTGATATTTGTGAATGTCACTCTCCACCATGTAATATTTCATTATGTTGATTAACAGAATAAACTGACAAGTGGCAATGGCAGGGAAGAAAGGCAAGAAAGGGAAAAGTGGGAAGAAAGGGAAGAGCAGCAGGAAAGGAAAGAAAGGGAAAAAGGGAGCAACAAAAGAGCCCCAGATGACATCACAAGAAGCCATTTTAGCCTATCAGTGAGTGGTGTACACATTCCTTTGGTTTAATCAGTTGTGAATACTGTGTAGGATGTTGTAAAACCAATCCCAACAGTTTTTGGCTGTTTGTGATTTTTCTAGGTAAATTTACATTCAGTAGTTTGCTATTGCTCTCTCAACATTCTGCTCTTATTACCGTAGGGGAAATCAACACAAAGTGGTTTGCCTGAGGGGCAAGGGACCAACTGTCTGCATACAAATAGTACAGATCTGTAAAACATATGTGCACACTTCTTATTTTCTGGAAGAGGAAAAGTGTCCAAAAGTTAACAGATAACTACAACTTTCCACCAGAGTGTACAGCAGATTACCCATGTGGGTTCCGGGGCTCTATTGTTGGAGTGGGGGGGGGGGGGGGGGGTTAGTCCCACTTTCTCTGCAACAAGCATGTCAATGGAGTTGACTAACTGGGGTGCTTCCTTCGAAGTCGGAGTGCATCTGCCCAAACATCAAGGAACAACCAACTGCCAGTAAACTAGATGTACACACAAAACTCAGGCACTATTACAAAGCCAAAGTCCAATTGGATGAACAACCAGGACTTTCGGCCAGAGCTCACAGCCGGTGATGAGAAAAACAGAAGTGGGAGAAGTACATCAGGTGAATGTGAAGAAGAAGAAGCAGAAAAAGGAGAAGAAGTACCATTGTCTTTTTTTGTGTGATGTGCTAATTAAGCCTTTCTAGCCACAGCATTAATTTTCTTGTTTGTCAATCAGTAAACTTAAAAACAGAAAGAAACATTTTCTACACTTTTATGTGTATTTTGCATATAGGGCTTGACCTAAATTTTATAGACTATTTGGCACTTGGTGGGTGATGTGGTCAACATCATGCCGGCCACCTTTACTTCCCAGGACTTTATTTGGTACCCATTTAAGGCTGTGTCAACCTGGACACCAAGGATTTTAACCCATGACCCACGGATCCACAGGCGAGCTGCTAGCCGCTACACCACAGTGGCTGCCTCATCAATCAGTACCTGATAGATAATGTGGTTAGCATAACACAGGCAGCTGTTAATTCCTAGACACTTTCTGGTACACATTCTAGGCTGGATCTAAGAAGGGGCTTTAAAGAAAATCTTAAACATTTTTATACAAATTACAATAATGCCATTGCATTGTAATTTCAGTATTGTTGTTAAGGATGTCAGGAGTATTAAGCACATGGTATCATGCTGCAGATGAACACAGTGACTTCATAATGACAGTTTAAAGATGGCTGCCCCACTTTTGACATACACCAAAGAAGACATCTTTAAACTGTCATTATTTTGTCACCAGGTTCACCTGCACTGTTATGTGACAGGCTTAACACTCTTGATATCCTTAACAACAGTATTGATAAGCTACGAGACAGTGGCATGGTCTTTGTAATTTATATTACGCTTATAAGGTTTTCATTTGAAACCACCTTATATCCATAAGCATAAGTTAATTTTGAAAATCTTTCTCACTGGGGATTCAAATCTGTGACCACTGGGCTGTCAAATAAGTTTATTGGTCACTGCACTTTTGAACATACACTTCTTCTTCTTCTTCTTCGATCCTTCTGTCAGAAAACTTATATCAGGAGGCCGGTAGCCTTTATGAAAGCTATCGTGCAATCCATATCCTCTCGTGTACCATACAGTTTTGTCTTCAGTGTGGTTGGAACAGGCCAGATTGCGTCTCTGTTGTCAGCATACAGTTGACAGTGTTGGAGCACATGCTCAGCTTTTTCGGGTGCCACGCTGCAGGGACACGTCTCCGTATTTCCTACACCGAAAAATTTGAACATATGTTGACAAAATCTGTTGTGCCCAGTCCTTAGTCTGAATATGATACACTCTCCCTCTCTAGAGAGGCGATGAAGTGAGTCTTGGGGAGAAAATCTTTTGTGGGTATCCAGCCACCTTTCTTGGATACTAGATTGTATTAATGTTTTCATCTCTTGGTGGGTTAAGTCGCTATTTGGTTGTACCATGTCACTGCCGCTTTTGGCCAATCTGTCCGCTATTTCATTGCCTTCCAAGCCACAGTGACCTGGAATCCACTGCAGTACAGATTGTTCTACTAAAGAGCCTAAGTAAATCAGCTGTTGCGTCAAGTCTACAAACTGAGTGTCTTTTGGGTTAACAATTGCTTGTAGAACTGACATAGCATCAGTCAAAAAAACCACTCTGCTATATTTGCTGTGGTGTTGTCCATTCAGGAAAGAACATGCCACTAGAAGTGCTTCTGCCTCTGCTCTGTAATTGGAGGAATATGAACTTGTTGGTACAGCCTGGTTGATTTTTTAACCATTTAGGGATTTTATGTATATTCCCTCTCTTCCGTCTCTTACTGCTCTCTTGGCTGAACCATCTGTATACACTCGAATCCAACTCTGGTTTGGATAAAGTCTATTGATCTCTCTTTCTGTAGTTGATTTCATATCAATGCTGCTCATTGATGATTTGGAGGAGATCCCTGTTACAGGGGTTCTGACTGTTGGTAGGCTATCCCTAAGCCAAGGGGGGCAGTCGTTGTAAGGTTTAAGTGGAACATTTGGTATTATGGGAGGGTGTTTAAGGACAGTGAGCTTGGCATTTGCATTCTTAATAAAACAGGTTCTCTTTCATCTAGCCTTCTGGGGTTTTTGCATTACAGAGGGTTGATTTTATGTCGTTAATGTAAACATTAATGTAAACACAGAAGTCATGAGCATAAGTAGAAAGCAACAGACCATCGACATAAAGATTCTAGATCACAGCCTAAAACAAGTGCAAGAATTTAAATACTTGGGAAGTATCTTTACATTCAATGGTAAAATAGACAGAGAGATCGAAGCAAGAATCCAACAAGCCAACAATGTTGCATACCAGCTTGCCCCAATTTTAAAACACCCTGCTGTCCCAGCTGAGATAAAAAGACAAATTATAAATACAATCTTTATACCGACATTAGGTTATCAATGTCAGACTTGGACATTAACAAAAGAACACGAGAGAAGACTAACCACCTGTGAAATGAGATGTTTGAGAATGGCTGCGAATAAAACCAGAAGAGATCGAGTGAGAAACGATGTGATTACAAGAACTATTGGAACCATACCCATCGTTAAATTTATTGAGAAGCAAAGAATGAAATGGTTTGGTCACCTAATGAGAATGGAACCAACGATGCCAGCATCAAGAGCATACAACATGAAAATCGAAACACCAAGAGGCAGGGGAAGACCAAGAAAAATATGGATTGAAGGAGTCACAGACAACTTGAGACTTCATAACATCACGGCATATGAAGCAACTGAGCGCGCCCTGGCTCGGTTGCCGATCATTTGATAGACTGCGACGCCTAGCGGCGCAAGCAGATTTTGACAAAAGAAGAAGAAGAAGAATGTAAACTAGGAAAAGAACTGGGGACAGAAATCCGCCTTGTGGAACTCCATGTTTCATTGTGACAGATCTGCTCCTTGAACCCTGTATCTTGACTCTTGCAGATCGATTTTCAAGATATTTTACGATCCACCCAAGCATGTGATGGGATATTCCACTTTCAAGTAGCTTTTGTTTCAGCCCATTTTTCCACACTTTGTCGAAGGCCTTTTCCATATCCACCCAAACTGCAATAGTGTGCTTTTTTTCCTGGAATGCATCTTCAATGTGTTGAGCAATAAATGTAATTTGGTCTTCTGTTGATCTACAACGTCGAAAACCTGCCTGTTCCTCCATTAGTTTGACGTTTTTCTCTAGGAACCAGGTCAGTCGGTTGTTCAATAATCTTTCAAATAGTTTGCACAGACAGCTAGTGAGGCTGATGGGTCTGTAGCTGTCTGCGTTGTTCTTCGGCTTTCCTTGTTTCAGGATTACGAAGATTTCAGACTTCCTCCAGGCTGGAGGAACTATACTAAAAATCCAGCTGGCATTAAAGATGTTTAATAATTTATTTTTGGCACTTGGACCCATGTGTAGTAACATATCATTCGTGATTTTATCGGGGCCAGGGGCTTGGTTGGATTTCAGCTGGTTGAGTCCTGTGTTAAGTTCACTCATTGAGAATTTATCTGTCATGATGTTCTCTGCTGGTTTACTCTTGCTGGCCTCCTCCAGTTCTTTAATTCTTTGTACTACCTCATCTTCTCTGGACTTTTCTATATTAATATCACTAACAGATTTAAACTGATTTAAAAGGATATTTGCAGCATCGTTTCCAGATCTGATCTCATTGCCCTCATTTATTACTACTGGATTGGCTTGTTGGGCTTCTCCATTTAGACACTTGACTAGTTTCCAGAGTTTGGACCCCTTTTTCAAAACTTAGGCTTTTGGTTTTGTCATGCCAGCTCTTCCTAGTTGCTTGGATTGTTTCTTTTTTAGTTTAGCTTCTGCTGCTTTGTAAGCAATGTTGTTTTCTACCGTTGGGTTGCTTTCTACTCTATCTCTTGCTTCTGAGAGAGTTTGGTGGAGGTCTTGAATTTGTTGGGACCAAAACAGGATGTAATCTTTCCTTGAACCCCGAGGTATGGTTTCTTTGGCTGCTTTTAATATAGCTTCTGTAAACTCTTTTACTGATTTAGCAACCTGACTTGATTTGCCGTTTACATTTATCGAGTATACATCAGCAAGGGTAGCAAAACTGTTCCAATCAGCTTTTTTGTAATTCCAACGAGGGGGCGGCATCGACTTAAGGCCTCTCATATTTAGAACAGAAATCAGGATCGGTCGGTGGTCACTACCTGCTAGTTGGCTGAGCACCGTTTTGTGTATGTTGCTTGCCAAGTCTAACGTGGCAAATGTTAAGTCTGGGGGCTGGTTGAAAGCCATCTCCTGGAGAAAAAAGATGGGGAGTCATCTGGTTTGTTGATTAGCTGGAGCCTGGCATATTTCTGCCAGTCCTCCACTTCTTCTCCTCTCTCGTTGAGCTGTGAATATCCCCAGCTTGGAGAGCAGCTGTTGAAATCTCCTAGAACAAGGCAATTGTTATCTGGGATTCTCATGTTGTATAACGAGAACATACACTGATACATATGTTTATAATATATATACAGGAACACATTTTACCATAATTCTTGCTTTCATATTAAAAGGATAAATGTGATTGAACAGAAATTGGAGGATATTTCATACGAGACTCGAGGATGGGAAGAGAAAAATAAAAGAAATAGATTAAGGGTAAGTAACTGTACAATTGCGCATTCATATATTAAAGTGTCTTTTCCTTGTGGCATTGTTAGACATATATGTGTACAACTTTCTATCTCGTATACTTTCAGTGCAGGCATAGTTGATCTCCCTTACCTTGTGGCGTTGGTAGTCATATTTATCCATAGCCTTCTGTCTCCTGTACTTTCGATTAGTTCTGACACAGATAATTTGCCATACCTCATAGCTTTGTTGTCGGCACTGTGGCTAAGTCGATGCGAATTCTTTGTAATGCTGGGATGCCGTTTTAGATCCCAGCTGCGGGCCATGGGCCGTGCGTTGGTTTCGACCATGGTATCAAGAAAGCCGACCATCCAGAAAGCAATGGCAAACTACTGGACGTTAATTTGCCTAGAAAAACTACACAACAGCCAGGGGCTGTTAGGGTTGGTTCTGCAACGTCCTGTAAAGGATACGCAACTAACCATGGCTTTGTTAGTCATATTCATCCATAGCCTTCTGTCTCTTGTACTTTCAATCAGTTCTGACACAGATGGTCTGCTATACCTTGTGGTGTTGGTAGTCATATCTAACCACAACCTTCTATCTCCTGTACTTTCAATCAGTTTTGACACAGGTGGTTTGCCATACCTTGTGGTGTTGGTAGTCATATCTAACCACAACCTTCCATCTCCTGTATTTTCAATCAGTTCTGACACAGATGGTCTGCCATACCTTGTGGTGTTGGTAGTCATATCTAACCACAACCTTCTATCTCCTGTACTTTCAATCAGTTCTGACACAGGTGGTATACCATACCTTTTGGCATTGGTAGTCACATCTATCCACAGCCTTCTCACTTGCACACTGTCAGTCATTTCTGACACAGATGATCTTCCATACCTTGTGGTGTTGGTAGTCATGTCCATCCATGACCTTCTATCTTCTGTACTTTAAATCTTTTCTGACAGAGGAACTCCCATTTCTTGTGGCTTTGGTAGTCATGTCTATCTACAACCTTCTATCTCCTGCACTTTTAGTCAGTTCTGATTCAGATGATCTTCCTTACCTTGTAGCGTTGGTAGTTATGTATATCCACAACCTTTTGTCTCCTGTACATTTAGTCAGTTCTGACACAGATAGTCTTCCATACCTTGTGGCATTGGTAGTCATGAAAATCCACAATCTTCTATCTGCCCCAGGATAGCAACCTGAGGATTGGCATCCAGTGACTCAAATTTTTCGTTTACCGTTATCTTTTTCTTTCACTTTTAATCATCATCTTATCTTGCAAAACACCACTATCATCACTCTGTAGCACAGTAAGTATTATAATACATACTGAGGAAATTATTCTTTTCAGAATGAAAAGTTAAAAGAAGAGGAAGAACTCTTATTGAAGAACCTGCTGAAGATGAACAGAAATGAGGCCAAACTGCTACACGGGGAAGAAATCACGACCAGAGACGATGTTAATGATTTTATGAAGGAAACGTGGAGAAAACGGAAAGAAAGAGAATATGAAATAGAAGGTTAGTTTGTTAAATTATAGTACTGTGTGTAAGTAACATGTCAACGCTGTTGAAAGAGAGACATTAAAACAAGCTAAGAAGTTTCAGTACCACGGAGGATGGAGGATTGAGTAGAGAATTAGAACACATAATACAGAAGGCCAACAGCATAAAATTATCAAGGGCGCTATTTTTGAGGCATCAAAATATCAACATGCACACACCCTATCCCCCCTCCCCCCCCCCCCCCCCCCCCACTAAAAAGGAGCTGATAAATGCCCTGTTTGTTCCAACTTTGGGCTGTCAATGCCATGAACATTTCTGGAAAAACATAAATTGATTTGATTTGATTCAAGAACCAACATCACAGCACTCTGGGCATTCCCATAAGCGCTCCATCCCCATCTTCAGCAGCCAGCGAAGAGTTCTGATACTAATGGTGCCAGTAGCATTCTGATTAAACGTCCGTCTTGTCTTTCCTCAGAGCCTCGAGCATCTGCCAGAAACTCTCGTCACTCCCCGCTGATCAATCTCACCAGTCTGTGGTGATCCATCTGCTCCTCCAAACTGTACACGCTCTCCCACAAGGCACTAATTATGTCTGCCTTATTATGTATCAGCATTCCACCAAGTTGTGCAGAGCCAGCAGGTCTGTCCGCTTGTTCATTTCCCAACACACCAGCATTCCCCGAACATAAATTCAGAATTACAACATTTGAGATGAGATATATCAGAACTGCAGTGAAAAACAAGATGAGACAGATTCACCAATAAAAAACTAAGAAAAACAGTAGGCACAGAACCAGTCAATGATGTCATAGAACATCATAGAATCAAATGGTTTGGTCATCTGGCCAGAATGGAAGAAAATTAGCCAGCAGCTAGACAGTACTACATGAAAATAGCAGGTTACAAGGCAAGAGGCCGATCAAAGAAAGAGTTGGTTGAAGAGAGTAAATGAGATACTAAAGAAATGCAGTATAACATTAACACAAGCTACGCAACTAGCAAGAGACAAAAACTGTAAGTAACTGCTTTCTGCAATATGCTTTACAGCATAAGATCCTAAATACTGTGGTTCTTGATAGGGCAAACCTACCTAGCATCCATATGATACTGAAGAATTATCAGCTGCGTTGGGCTGGTCAACTAACCCACATGCCAGAATATCGAAGAGAGTATTTTAGGGTGAGCTCCAGTAAGGGAAAAGGTCCCAGGGAGCATAGAAAAAGCACTATAAGGACACTCAAGATTGCTCTCAATTCTTTTGGCATCAACACAGTGACATTGAAGGCCGTTCTGGATGGCGTACGTTCCTCAGGCATGATGCATCGGCCTGCCAGGTAGCAGAGGTTGCACAGGCAGAGAAACGGAGGCAGAGTAGAGAGAATCGTACTGCTAATCCCACACTTACTGCGGCTTCCATCTGTTGTCTGCACTTTCCAGGCTCATATTGGACTAAATAGCCACCTTCGTACTCATAATCACGTATCATTACTACTTTGGATAAAAGCATTTTGTAAAAGGTGACTTGTTGCATGGCATAGAGGTGTGTCGGCACACAAACTGATACATGCTGCAGGAGATCGCAGATTATGGAGAGGCATGATCGCCCACGCCAGTGGGCAAGGCACCTGATGATGATGATGATGACTTGTTAGGGGTGTTTCCTTCAACATCAAAGTACATCTACCTGAGGAAAACAAACAGTTTGCATTCAGATCTGTAAAACATATATGCATGCAGAACTTAACTCCTGGAGGAAGACCAAAGTCCAGAACTGGATGAACAACCACTGGAGTTTGTTTTAGTATCCAGAAGCCATGAGTTGTTAACCCTTAGGCTCAGTATTATGGATATCGCAACCTTTCGGCCTTGATTCCGTTGTAAATACCGTAAATCTGGGAGAAAATGTGGCTTTCCTGCCTACCCCCAGGATTAAACCCGGACCACAAGGAGTTCGTCACCGGGTCTCCGCGCAATCCGGTTTAGCCAACTACGCTAGAGAGCCGGGCGTCCACTGGAGTTTACATAGAGTGAATGTTAAGAAGGAGAAGAAGAGGTTTGTCTCATCGATGTTTGTTTCAAGATTTCTTTTGGATGTCATCATTTCCTCAGTTCATTTGTTTTCCATTTCAGAGCCTGTTAAGTGATTCTCTGTCCTCGCCATGTGGGTTCCGGGGCAAAAAAGGAATGGTCCCACTGCCTCTCTAACAAGCATGTCCTAAGAGTAGACTAATTAAGGGTTTGCTGTGATGTTGAAGCACATCTGCCTGAGAGGCAGGGAACCAACAGTCTGTGGTGTACAAATAAGCCAGATCTGTAAAACCGTGTGCATGCAAAACTCAAGTACTGGAACAAGGCTAAAGACCAGAGGTGAGCGAACAACCAGAGCTTTTTTTCCAGAGTTTACACCTGGCGACTGGGAAGAAGAACAGGAAGAAGAAGTTTCTCTATCCGCTGCTCCTAAGGATTTGCCCAATTTAACACTTTTTTTTTTTTCTTAGACCTTTTGGCACCTGGGTCTAATAATACTGTGTCATTATTTATCCTGCTTCAACAATTGAAACACAGGCATGAAGAGACAGATAACAAAGACTGAGGAAGAGATCCAAACAGCCACGGAAGAACTGAGCTACTGGCGATCCTTCCAAGAATCAGGTCAGCACCAGCTGCAGATGCAGATCAAACTCTTGGAGCAGGAACTGAAAGACATTGAAATCACCTTTGAAGATATGACTGGTTAGTTCTAATTCTTTTTTTCCTCGTCCTTCTTGTCTTCTTCTCTCCTCATCTTTCTCCTCCTTCTTCTTCTTTACCTAGTCCTCCTCCTCCTTCTTCTTCTTCTTCTTCTTCTTCTTCTTCTTCTTCTTCTTCTTCTTCTTCTTCTTCTTCTTCTTCTTCTTCTTCTTCTTCTTTTCTTCTTCTTCTTCTTCTTCTTCTTCTTCTTCTTCTTCTTCTTCTTCTTCTTCTTCTTCTTCTTCTTCTTCTTCTTCTTCTTCTTCTTCTTCTTCTTCTTCTTCTTCTTCTTCCTCCTCCTTCTTCTTCTTCGTTTTCTTCTTCTTTTTCTTCTTCTTCTTCTTCTTCTTCTTCTTCTTCTTCTTCTTCTTCTTCTTCTTCTTCTTCTTCTTCTTCTTCTTCTTCTTCTTCTTCTTCTTCTTCTTCTTCTCTTTCTTCTTCATTTTCTTCTTCTTCTTTTTCTGCTTTTTCTTCTTTTCCTTCTTCTTCTGGAAGTAAAGAATGGTGTACTTGAAATCTTTGCCTAAACGGTTAATGTTGAGAGGATCGACATCATTACACTGGGTTTTATCATGCCTGCTCAGTCTCTCTCTGCAGCACAGATAGATGCCTGCAGAGATCATCACATAGCAAGAACTCCACAGCCATAGTGGTGATTGCTGTAAATGTGACAGCATGGCGGTGGACACAGAATATCAAGGAAACCTTGGTTGTGACGGTTCTTGAAGCAGGGGAGTGGCAATCGGTAGAGTGGCTTTCCAATGTGCAGAGATTAAAATGATATTTTGTAAAATACCTCTCATCAGTGCAGTGAAACCACAACCTTCAGAGCACCAGCCAAACACAACAAGTTCACCTGTCCTCCAGAGAATGTGTATATAACTACATTCTCACCACAAAAGTAATCTCAGTGCTTACTTCAGCAGTTTTCATCCTATGAGTCATGACCCCTTTCACAGGGAGCACACGACACACACACACACACGTACACACACACACGTACACACACACACACACACAAATACACCTAACGCACACACTCGCTCACACCTATCCACCCACCCATCCACCCACCCATCAACCCCCGCCCCCCCCATTCACCCACCCATCAAACCCCCCACCTGCCCACACACACACACATAAATATATAAAGATACAAGCACGTGCCTGCCAACCAAGGCATTTGATAAGGTTCCCTGGAGCAAACTCTGGGACTGTTTGGCAGGGAAAAACATTCTAGCACCCTTGATCAGTGCAGTATAAAAGTTTCTATAAAATCAAGATGATGTGGACATGATAGCTAAATCAGAAGCACATCTTTAAGCCAGCTCACTTGTGTAGAAGGAAGAGCTTGAGAAGAGAGGGATGACCATCAATGTCTCTAAAACTAAAACCATGGTGATGTACAGAGAGGAGAAGAAACATCAGATCATGAGGTGACGAAATGCACTGGAGTAGATGAACCAGTTCAGATACCTTAGGGTTGTAATAGACTAGAATGGAGGCATTAACTCATTGAGTCCCAAGGAACGCATCATATGTTCATAGGTTACTGCCTAGAAGCCCAATGAACACATGATGAGCCGATTTCATGTCTCTCTTGACTACCCCTTGGCCTGTGATGCTAAACCCTCTGGGATTTAATGAGTTAAGTCAGATTTGGCTACTCGAAAAGCTACAGCTGGGAGACTCTATTCAGGCAATAAACCAAGGGTTTCTTAGCAAGAGAGAAATAAGCATAGTGACAGAAAGGCTGTGTACTGCTCTACTTATGTACCGGTCCTGACATACGGGTGTGAATCATGGGTGATGACAGCAGCTTACAGAAGCCAGCTTCAGGCCTCAGAAATGAGGTGTCCGAGAAAGGTGGTCCAAGTGACAAGAAGGGAGAAAGTTCACAATGAGACAATACATCATGACCTTGAAACCCAGTCCTTTCAAACCCGATTGGGTCAGTCACAGTTACAGTGGTTTGGTCGCGGATGCAGAATGGGAAAGAATTTGCCCCACGGCAGGGAAAGGAGGCCGAGAACCAGGAAACGAGACTACCAGGACAACCCACGGTCTGCTGGGAAGACAACATCTGACATTCCCTACTGACCAAGGACTTGAATGGAACAAAGCCAAAAAGAAAACAGCTGAAAGAGAAGTCTAGTGATCTCTCTGGCAAACCAGGGTAGAAGGGGAGTGAATAAGTAAGCAGGTAAGTAAGTAAGTCAATTATAGCAAGTTCGAATTCATTGTAACATGCTTGATTATTGTAATTCTCTGTAGCTCTTTCATTTTAGTCTGTTGTTTGTTTGACAGCTTACTCAACAAGAGATAACGAGAAAGTGTTTACTGTTATGCACAAGGAAACAGAAGAGATACTTTCACAACAGAAGGATAAAGCTTCAGAGGTAGGTAGGTAGGTAGTTGTTGTACCCCACCAGGACATTACACAAGCAATCAACACCCAGTGACACAAAGTGTCACCATGCAGATGAGGATCACCCTTGGAGAAGTCCATGAAACCCCTTTCAGCCGTTAGGCCATATTTATGGCCCGGCTTTATTTAGGGCCCCTGGCAAAAGCTAGGTTGGGGCTTCAAATAACAAAAAAATTGCATCTCACATGGGGACAACTATAACGTCAATACTTCAGAGGTGAGAGAAGGAGAGAGAGAAAAACGAATAGACAGACTTTATTTTCAAGGAAGGGGTCACAAATCAAGCATGCGTGTTCATATTACATTTGGCTTCATTCTACAACATGATTGTATTTTATCTATAAAGCATGTTATCTTCATATAACAAGAGAGGGAATGGAGGCAAAGAGAGATGGAGAGAGGGAAATTGAATTAAAGAGAAAGAAACAATGAATGAATTAGGGGGGGGGGAGAGAATAAATTAAAGAAAAAGAAACAGTAAGTGAAGTAGAGAGAGAGAGGGGGGGATTAAATTAAAGGGAAGGAAATGGTGAGTGAATGAGAGAGATAGAGAGAAAGGGAGATTTAACTGAAGAGAAAGAAGCAGTGCATGAATGAGAGAGAGAGGGGTGGGAGAGAGGGACATTAAATTAAAGGGAAAGAAACAGTGAGTAATGAGAGAGATCGATTAAATTCAAGAGAAAGAAACATTGAGTGAATGAGGGAGAGAAAGAGAGAGGGAGCAGAGAGGGGCAATTAAATTAAAGAGAAAGAAAAAGTGAGTGGATGAGAGAGAGAGATTAAATTAAAGAGCAAGAAACAGTGAGTGAATGGGGAGAGGGGGGGGAAGAAGAGAGAGGAAAATTAAAGTAAAGAGAAAGAAATAAACAATGAATGAGAGAGAGAGAGAGAGAGAGAGATGGGACAGAGAGGAGAGAGAGCGATTAAATTAAAGAGAAAGAAGCAGTGAGTGAATGAGAGAGAGACAGAGGGAAGAGAGAGAGAAATTAAAGAGAAAGGAACAATGATTGAATGAGAGAGAGAAAGAGAGAGAGAGACAAGTGCAAGGGACATTGAGAAAGAGGGACACTGATTACTAATGTCAGTAAGGTATTTTAATCAACTTTAATAAAAAAACATATCTTTGATATGAATCCCTGTAAGAGATATATCAGCAGAGAGCTGCCGTGGTGTAGCGCCGAGATACTCGCCTGCGGATCGGAAGGTGGTGGGTTCAGGTCCTGATAGATCCGGACTTTTAAAAAAAAAAAACATGACGTTGGCTGTCAGGGTGACCCAACCTGAAGTGGGTACCAGGTAAAGTCCTGGGAGGTAAAGGCGGCTGACACCTCACTCACTCAGTGCTGATTGGTTTATAAAATAAAACTCTAGACCTTTGTACCCAATACATCTGAAGGCTCGGTAAAGGGTCTGTTATGTATCCCAGCTATAAACCACAAGGGTTGAAAAAGATATTACCTTATCAGATTAAGTTAACCCCTTGAGTCCCAAAGAAGGCATCATAAGTTCATATGTTCCTACCTAGACGCCCATTTAACGCAAGATGCGCTGATTTTACATCTCTTTTGACTACTCCTTTGGCCTCTGATTCCAACCCCCCTGGGACCCAAAGAGTTAAGATATCTGGCCTTTTATTCCCCTTAGAGAGCTATAGCTCAGTTGGACAAGAAAGATAGACAGGAAATGCTGGACAATAACTGGCTGAACCGAGAGGTAAAACCTTTTCTCAAGCTTTGTTGTAGCTAGATTCTGTTTTATTATATGTTAGTTTTTTTCTTTGTCTGCTTTGAAGTATTTTTGTCCCAAGTCATGCTGATGTGAAAGGCAGTGAGAGAGCAGACACACTGGCTGGCAGTGTGACTATCAGGAGGAGGCCAAATATGGACAGGAGAGACATCATCAAGGACATACGAGAAACTAAAGAGGCTTTCAGTTTTGTGGAAAATAATTTTTCACTGAATAGACTGCATACCCTGGGTGAACCAGCTGGAGCAGCGAGACAGGTAAACCTATGCTGGAGCCATCTAACTTTACATCAAGCAGAACAAAATGGGAGTTGTTAGCCTAGAAACACTTACAGACACACTCAGGAGGAGATCAGAGCACCCGTGGTCATGCCCGATGTGCCGTTAAGATGATCTTTCAATGAACAATGAACAATGTAGTCTTTATATTATTTTAAATTTACTGTTTGGTTTATACACATCTTTCCTAAGTATACTGGGTTCCATTTAAGACAGATGAGGACTTTACACTAATTAGACAAATTAGACTTAGACAGACAGTGTTTTGTTTTTTATGTTTGTGTTTTTTGACATGATTGTGTGTGTGAGTGTTTTTTGTAAATTTTTTTAAAAACATGTTTGTGCTTTTTGACATGTTTGTGTTTTTGTGTGTTTTTTGGCATGTTTTTTTTAAAAACAAGATTGTGTTTTTTGACATTTTTGGTTTTTGACATGTTTGTGTTTTTTGACATCTTGTTTTTATGTGTTTGTGTTTTTCACATGTTTGTGTTGTTTTTACTTTTTTTTGTATTTTTTACATGTTTTTTGTGTGTGTTACATGTTTGTGTTTTTTAACATGTTTTTTGACAGGTTTTTCTTTTTTTACACTGTTTTTGTTTGTGACATGTTTGTGTATTTTGTTGACATGTTTGTGTTTTTTAAAGAAGTTTTTTTTTTTGGATGTGTTTTTGTCTTCTGATCTTTTTGTGTTTATTTGATATGTTTTTTTTTTTTTCCTGTTTGTAATTTATGAAATGGTTGTGTTTTTTGACATGTTTGTGTTTTTTGACATGTTTGTGTGTTTTTTGTGTGTGGACATGTTTGTGTTTTTTGACACGTGAGAAGGAATGGTCTTGAGAACTTGGATACAACTAGCAAGACTGGGAAAGGAGCAAATAGAAAGCAAAGAGAAACCTCATGACAAGAACACAGACCTGATTATTGAACTTGGTGATCATTTGAGATAGTGAAGCATAACAACCTAATGCTTATCGACATGGCACTGGAAGATGTGAATCCTCGGTGCATGCATGTGTATGTGTCTGTGTGTATATGCATGTGTGCACTTCCTAGAGTAGATAAGTAGCTTACACAATAAAGAAAGAAAGAAAGAAAGAAAGAAAGAAAGAAAGAAAGAAAGAAAGAAAGAAAGAAAGAAAGAAAGAAAGAAAGAAAGAAAGAAAGAAAGAAAGAAAGAAAGAAAGAAAGAAAGAAAGAAAGAAAGAAAGAAAGAAAGAAAGAAAGAAAGAAAGGGGGGAAGAAAGAAAGAAAGAAAGAAAGAAAGAAAGGAAGAAAGGAAGGAAGGAATAAAAGAAGGAAGGAAGGAAGGAAGGAAGGAAGGAAGGACGGAAGGAAGGAAGCAAGCAAGGAAGGAAGGAAGGAAGGAAGGAAGGACGGACGGACGGACGGACGGACGGACGGACGGACGGACGGACGGACGGCAGGCAGGCAGGCAGGCAGGCAGGCAGGCAGGCAGGCAGGCAGACAGACAGACAGAAAGAAAGAAAGAAAGAAAGAAAGAAAGAAAGAAAGAAAGAAAGAAGGAAAGAAACAAAGAAAGAATAACAATAAAATAAAATAATGTTAAACAAGAATGTTTATAATAATTTACAAATATATTGCAGTAAATAGTTGAGCATGTTAACTCTTTGAGTCCCAATGAGTTTAGCATCACAGCCCCTAGGGGGAGTTAAGAGAGACATAAAATTGGTGCATCATGCAGTAATTTTACTTCTAGGTAGGAATCTATGATCATATGATGCGCTTCTTGGGACTCAAGAGAGTTAACAATACTAGTGTTTTGTTAGATTGTTAATACAACCCTCCTGGCTGTGTTCACAAGGTTGCCATTCATCGGATTGAGACTGAGAAAGTCCGAGCTGTTGTGGAGATGTTGGAGCAAGAGAATCTTGAGCTGATCAGTGAGCTGTTTGATTGTTCTGTTGACGACCTGACAATTTCCAGGTACCAGACAGGCCGTGGCATCTCTTGTGATTTATCTGAGTTTCCAAATTTACCATATGTATATATTTCCTGCCCCAAAAGTTTAAGTATTTTGGCCACATCAAACATCGTGGTGGCTGGGAAAAGATGGTGATGGAAGGGTGCAGTTTGTGGAGGGCGAGGCAGGAGTCAACCACCGTGAAGATGGATACAGGACATTGAAGATGCATTGGCATTGAAAGCGCATGGGGCTGGAGAGCTGTCAAGGGAAAGGGATACTTTCAGGCGTGATTTGAGGAAAGCAATGTTCTGTAGAGGACATGCTGATGGATTATGATATATTCATTGCTTTTTAATTGTAAAAGCTTTAGGAATATTCTTAGTGTACCAGGGACCAAGAAGAGGAGAAATTGACATACTTCTTAATTTGAATGTAAATGGGGACTGTCTTATAGACAGAGGCATTTCTTGGAAACTGAAGTACTTTGGCCATATTTAATGCCATCTAAAATGGGTACCAGGATGTATGTCCTGAGAAGGTAAAAACGGCCGGCATAATGCTGACCACATTACCCAATTAGTGCTGATTGGTCTGTAAATATATGGGTGTTCTTCCCATATGCCTGATGTGCCTAAGGATGTATTAAAAAGGGATCTTTACTTTAATCTTTACTTTTTAATATTTAATGCCATAATGAACATGTTTGCAACCCATGGATTGCAACCTCTCTTGGGGTCATGAAAGGTTTTCTGTGGTGTCATTGGACAGTGCGAACTATAAGCATTTTTTCAACAGGAAAACAGATAACCTTGTTGTGTCTTGCACAGAGGTTAGTTTGTAGAATATGAACTCTGCTGGGCAGTAGTCTAGTTAAGTTTTGTATATTTTTATTTGTGTGTGACAAAAAGAAGAGGGGTGGGGATTTAGAAAGAGGTTTTGGGAGACAACAAGAGAAAGTTTTAGCGATAAAGCAAGAAGGAAAGAGATAGAGGTTTAAGGAGATGGAAGAGACAGAATGAGAGATTTAAGGAAGGAGAAAGACATAAAGGGATCAGAGAAAGACATAAAGGGATCAGAGAGGACTGGAGAGAAAGAGATGTATTTAGAGAGTCGGCAGTGTAGATAAAAAGAGATTTAGATTTAGAGAGAGAGAGAGCTAGGGAGAACAGTGGAAAGAGATGAATGGAGAAAGCAAGAGAGAAAGAAAAGAGAGAGAGTGAGAGATTTAAGGAGAGTACAAGAATGAAAAAAAAATTGAAAATTTCAGAAGAGGGCAAAAGAGAAAGAAAGACAAGCATACATAGAATCTTTTCTTTATACTTTCAGAAGCTTTTTCCTCACTCAGTTTGGAGATTCTGAAAACCTGGACCACACTGGAGTCCTTCAGATGGACTTGTCCACTATCACTGTTCCCACAGAAGAGGAATTTGAACAACAAGTTCAGAAGCCTGTTTACAGTAAGCTTTAGCTAGACCACTTATGCTGTTAATAGTATCAAAGATATAAGTATAAAGTACCCTTTTCCATGCCTTCAGGTGTATTGGGTATATAGTACTAGACCTGTATTGTATAGACCAAACTGCACTTGGTGGGTGATGTGGTCAGCATCACGCCAGCCACCTTTACTTCCCAGGACTTTACCTGGTACCCACTCAAGGCTGGGTTGACCTGGGAGCCAAGGTCATTTTTGCAAAACGTCCAGCCCCAGTCAGGACCTGAACCCTCGACTTTACAGCCGGCATGCCAGCGTCTAGCCACTATACCACTGTGGCTCCCACAGATAGAAGAATGTTTTTTATGTTATCACAGTCAGTGTCATGGCACATTGGGCACTCCTTTGCATGCTTAGTCCTCTGATGTAGCCGCCACTCCAAAGTACCTCTACTTATTGATCACATGAGGAGTTAGTTCTAGTATCTCCTGTCATGGCCTCGAAGGTCATAGACAAACGTCACCATGCTTTACTCACATGTCACTTGTTTACATTGTGAAACATTTATTAGTGCCCCACTAAGCTACAGGTTACTGCTCTTGGGACCCACTGCAGATGAGTTTAGAATCACCTGGATCTGTAACTGAGAGTGAGCAGCTTTGGTAGTAATTCCATGGGCTAATCCCAGCTCATTGTTTTCGGTGTTATTGTAGTTATAGTTTTAGTAGTAGTCATGGTGTCAACTTGACTATGAACACAGGCCAGAGTATAGTTTTAATAGTAGTCAAGGTTTCAACTTGACTGTGAACACAGGCCAGAGTATAGTTTTAATAGTAGTCAAGGTTTCAACTTGACTGTGAACACAGGCCAGAGTATAGTTTTAATAGTAGTCAAGGTTTCAACTTGACTGTGAACACAAGCCAGAGAATAGTTTTAATAGTAGTTAATGTTTCAACTCGACTGTGAACACAGGCCAGAGTATAGTTTTAATAGTAGTCAAGGTTTCAACTCGACTGTGAACACAAGCCAGAGTATAGTTTTAATAGTAGTCTAGGTTTCAAACCAATAGTCATCACCGGAATTACAATTAGTAGTTAATGGAAAAGTCGCAACAAGTCAGTTGTACACATGCAGTATTAATGCATAAGACTGAATGCTAACTGGCCACCAGTAATTTTTTTTTTCTGAACACTGCAGACCACTGCATTCACAGAGGAAAGCCATTGCACATGAAATGTGAAATACACTGACTGACTGACTTTCTACCCCACCAGGACATCACACAAGCGATAAACACCCGATAACACAAAGTGTTACCATGTGGGTGAGGATAACCGGGGAGAGGTCCCAGAAACCGCGTTCAGCCTTTAGGCCATATTTATGGCCAGGCTATATTGCGGCCCCTGGCAAAGCCATAGGGCTTCAAATAACGAAAAATTTCATCCTAAAAGGGACGGAAAGTTGTAAAAACAGCATATTAATGTGAAATACACAGCTCACCGTAGAGTTAAAGAAAAAATGTACACACAGAAAAAATGGTACTTAACAGTAGCATAGACAACAAAGTTGTGGCTTCCTGTCCAAATGTGGCAACTGTGTTAGCCCACCATGACTGGAAGCAAAAAGCACTTCAAGGTTTTAACAGACTGCCTGCCTCTCCATTCACTACCCTTCCATAAATAATTACTTTTCAGTAAGGCCAAAGTTTTTCACAATATCTTATCAAAAAATGCTCCAGATTACCTTTGACCATTCTTAAAGTATAATGGGCGACAGCAAACGCCTAAACATATTACACACCCCTAAACCTAGAACAGACTTGTACAAAACATGTTTGGCGTACTCTGCAATCCTCCTTGGAACCAACTTCCACTATTAATGAAAAATATCAACAACCCCTTTCGTCCTCATATTAGTAGTAAATAAGTATAGGACCATTTTCCACGTATTCAGGTGTATTGGGCATGTAGGGCTAGACCTATATTTTATAGATCAATTGGTACAGGGTTTGGTGATAAGGTCAGCTGTCTTTATTTTCCAGGACTGCACCTAGTACCCACTCATGGTCACTTTTGAAAAAAGTCAGTCTTTATCAGGACCTGAAAACACGACCTTCCAATCCGCAGGGGAGTGTTTAGCCGCCACACCATGGCGGCTCTCCTCATATTATTTGTCCTTAATTGTTGTGTTTTGTTCTTTAAAATTAATTCTATAGTTACTTTTCCTGCCTCCTTAGAACGACCAAAAAGTGCAGTTCAGAAAGCAGTCGAGGACAAAGTTTTCTCTCTCAGCTCACATGGACGATCACACGATGGCACTCAAGAAGTATCAGATGATGGTCGGTAACCTGCTGTCCTCTTACTCCTCCTCCTCCACCTCTTCCTCCTCCTTCTTCATTTTCTTCTTCTCCTTTCTATTCTTCGCCTTCTTCTTGTTCTCCTTCATCTTCTTTGATTTATCCTACAGTGGAGCATAGGCCATCAGCCAGCTCACTCCAAGTCGTCCCATCCTTTGCTGTCACTTACAGCTTACCCCATGACCTCCCCATTTTCATTTTGAACTTCACTCTCTAATTCTCTTATCCATGCGTTTCATGGTCTGCCTTTATTTGTACGCCCCCTGTGGGTTAGAGTATGAAGCCTTTCTAGTTTGATTGTTCTCAGGTTTTTCTCATCGTGTGTCCTGTCCAATACCAGTGTCTTTCCTTCACCACTTGATTCACTGGAATGTGCTTAGATCTCTCTCTGATATCCACAGGAGTCATCCTGTAAAACCACTTGAGCGCAGGCATGAGTTAATCAATGTTTATAATTTATCATAAAAGTAAAGGACCCTTTTCCATGCCTTAAGGTGCATTGGGCATGTAGAGTGAGACCATACATTTTATAGACCAATTGGCACTCGGTGGGGGATAAGATCAGCTTCACACCTGCCACCTTTACTTCCCAGGACTTTACCTGGTGCCCACCTGGGTCGACCTGGGAGCCAGAGTAATTTTTTTAAAAAGCACCACTTGGGGCGGGGGGGGGGGGGGGGGGGGGGGGGGGGAGGTGAATTGATGTATGACAAGCTGGATGTTCAAAGTCCTTTGGGAGAGAGTGAACAGTGCAGAGGCACACATAGATCATTATGGTTTGAGGAGAGTTAATTAGTTAGTTAGTTTGTCAACAGATGATCCTCATTGCATGTCAAACCACTCAGTCCATAAGGGCTCAGATCCCCTCCTCAGTAAATCCTGCAGCGTGTAGCGGCTGACGACACCAGTCCTGAGTTAGTTTATTCTTCTTCTTTGGCTACCTGAATAGTGTTCTTGTTTGGCGACACCCTGTTTAACTTGCTGTTCTTGCAGTCTGATCATGGTTGCAGATTCACAGTTCTAAATTGGTTTATACAAATGTCTTAACTCTCTTAGAGCATTCAGTATCTCAGCCTGGTCCATGGCTTGTCCGGCATCACAGTAGCCTTACCTACAAGTCTATTAGCTTGCTCATTTCCTTACAAGTGTATAGTAATTTAGTCCTGTCCGTTTCTTGATGTTGTATTTCCAAGTTCACCTTCGCTCCCTTCTCCTTCAACTATCCCCCCCCCCCCCCCCCCCCCCTTGTCCAATGTTCCTTGAAGTCTTTGCAATCAACTCAGATCTCACCATGTGTCTTAACCATCCTAGCTTGTGACGTTTCACCACTACCAAAGGAAGCTTCTGATGTCCTGCAAATTTGTTCATTTTGTCTCTGATATAATTGTTAGTTTTATTTTGTAAAAAGCTAATTTGTAGAATTTTTTCTGTAGCATTTATGTTCAAAAGCCTGAATCCTTCTTTCCATTTCCACAGTAAGAGTCCAACTTTTACATTTGTGTAAGAAGATAGACAATACCAGTGTTTTGTACATAGTGACCTTTACTGATTTTGCTCTTCTACATCGTATTCCCCAGATTGAGCCAGTCTGGAGTGTGTACCAGGTACAATCCTGGGAAGTAAAGGTGGCCGGCATGATCTTGACCACATCACCCACCAAGTGCCGATTGGTCTATAAAAATATAGGTCTGGTCCTATATGCCCCTATCGGCTCTGTGGCTAAGTCGATGTGAAGGCTTCGTAATGCTGGGATGCTGGGTTCGATCCCAGCTGCGGGCCATGTGCCTTGCATTGGTTTGACAGTGGTATCAAGAAAGCCGACCGTCCAGAAAGCAATGGCAAACTACTGGATGTAAATTTGCCTAGAAAAACCACACAACAGACAGGGGCAGTTGGGGTTGGTTCTGCAATGTCCTGTAAAGGATACGCAACTAACCTATATACCCCCGTACGCCAGAAGGCATGGAGAAGGGTATAGAAGAGAAGACACATCATATACAGCTAAGACTTTGTGGCTGTTGCCATATCAAGTCACCTAGTCATCCAAACTTTCAAAGACTGAGCATTAAGAAAACCTGTGTTTTGCAATTCATTTCAGTTTATGATATAACATTGTGTAATATGCTGTTCTTTTAATCTTTGGTCCCACCTACCCCCCCCCCCCCCCCCCCCCCAGTATTATGTTATTGTAGCACTTGTTCTGCTCCCCATTAGTAATTACTGAGGACTATCATCTCAGCACTCCTGACAGATCCATAGGTGCTCTGATCTCCTCCTCAGCTGCTCCACAAGTGTAACATGATTGATCACACCCGTTCTGTGTCGATTAATTTATAATCAGACATCTTTTGCCCTCGGTGACATGTTCCTGTCTGGCTGCTCCAGGCTGCACCCCAGTGTTCCACCAACCTGGATGAGGATACTGAGTCTTGCTTGTTGTTGTGATCTTCCCTGTGATATGCATCATGCATGGCAATAATAACATCACTCCTGATCAGTCAGTTGCAGGCCGGTCGTGGTAGCCACCTTGTCTGCCAGATCATTTTACATGCTCTTCGCCTTGAATACCCACAAGGACCAGCACAAAGATAATGGCTAGGCAAGTTATTCTTGATGCTTACAATGAGAGAATCCATTTTGGTCTAACAAAGCCTCCCCCTGTGCATTCTGGGGCCCCATTGTATGGAAAACAAGAATAGACCCCCCTGCCTTCCCAGCCAGCATGTCGTAGGAGCTGACTAACTGGAGATTTCCTGCAAAGTCAAAGTGCGTCTGCCCGAGTAGCAAGGAACAGTCAGCTGCAAACAAATAAGTCAGTAAAACAGATGTTCATGCAAAACTCAGGCCCTGGCACAAAGCTAAAGTCCAAATAGATAAACAGCCAGGATTTTCTACCGGTGAACAAAGAAGAAAACAAAGATGTCTAATGAAGCCAGCTTGGATTTTCTTGAGCATATTTAGTGAATCACTCAGTATGAACGCATGCTCCCCATTACCCAACATCTACATTTCTATGGACTGAAAAATTTGCTCTAAATAACTACTTCTACTTATATATTTCCAGTGTCATTAAAACTGTGTTATTGATCATTGCAACAATATATGCTTTCTATAACTATTTACTGATGGTCTGTATTCGCTAGAAGACTCAGATGATTCAAATGGAGCCCTTGAGAGCTATTCAGTCAAGGAAGACAATTTTGAGGTGAGATAACTCTGATGTAGTTCTATAGGGAAGACAGTTTCAAGGTGAGATAACTTTCATGTAGTTCTGAAGAGAACATAATATATAGTCATATAGATAACTTTGATATAGTTCTACAGGAAAGACAGTTTGAGATTACGTAACTTTGATGTAGTTCTTAAAAGAACATAATTAAGAGGTGAGGTAAATTTGATGTAGATCTAGAGGAAAAACAACTCTGAGATGAGATGATATAGTTTTATAGGGAAGACAATTTTGAGGTGAGATAACTCTGATGTAATTCTATAAGAAAGACAGTTTCAAGGTGAGATAACTTTGATGTAGTTCTTTAGAGAACATAATTTGGAGGTGAGGTAAATTTGATGTAGATCTTGAGGGGGGAAAATACTGAGATGAGATAACTGATATAGTTCTAAAGGGAAGAACATTTTGAGTTGACATAACTTTGATATAGTTCTTCAGGGAAGTCAGTTTCAGATGAGATAACTTTGATGTAGTTCTATAGGTAAAACAGTTTTGAGGTGAGATAACTGCATATTGCTAAAGATCTGATCATTGTGTCAACCACATTTCATATCGCTAAAGATCTGATCATTGTGTCAGTCACATTTCATATTGCTAAATATTTGATAATTGTGTCAGTCACATTTCATATTGCTAAAGATCTTATCATTGTGTCAGTCACATTTCATATTGCTAAAGATCTGATCATTGTGTCAGTCACATTTCATATTGCTAAAGATCTGATCATTGTGTCAGTCACATTTCATATTGCTAAAGATCTGATCATTGTGTCAGTCACATTTCATATTGCTAAAGATCTGATCATTGTGTCAGTCACATTTCATATTGCTAAAGATCTTATCATTGTGTCAGTCACATTTCATATTGCTAAAGATCTTATCATTGTGTCAGTCACATTTCATATTGCTAAAGATCTGATCATTGTGTCAGTCACATTTTATATTGCTAAAGATCTGATCATTGTGTCAGTTACATTTCATATTGCTAAAGATCTGATCATTGTGTCAGTTACATTTCATATTGCTAAAGATCTGATCATTGTGTCAGTCACATTTCATATTGCTCAAGATCTGATCACTGTGTCAGTCACATTTCATGTTGCCATACTGTGACACGATCATTCTGTTAGTTTATTTCATATTACCTTAGTGTACGGTTGAAACAATCATTCTGTTAGTTCATTTCATATTGCCTTAGTGTACGGTTGAAACATTCTGTTAGTTTATTTTATATTGCTATAGCTATGATCATTTCGCCAGGAACTTTTCATCGTCTAATATCCTACTGTAGCCATAAATTGTAGCCATAAGTTATATTTCATATTGCCCTGTCAATCATACCTTGCTTTTTCCAATTTATTTTTTATTTTTTGTTTTTCCTTCCAGGATTGCAGCCTATAGGACTGCCATCTAAGGATTAGAATCTTCTTCTTAAAGTCCACCACGTGGCGTTGGTAATCATGTCTATCCACAACCTTCTGTCTTGTGTACTTTCTGTCAGTTCTGAGACAGATGATCCTCCATGTCATTATGTCAGACAGTCCAGGATCTTTTCTCTCGGTCTCCCTCTGCCTCTCCTCCCCTCCCCTCCAACTTTCCTGGTGTCACGATGTACTCCAGTTTTCTCCTTCTCATCACATGATCAAAGAATGTGGACTGTCTCTTTCGGATGTGGGCAGTCAGTTCTCTTCGTGAGTCAGTTTCTTTAGAGACATCCTTGTTCTCTTTTTTATCTGTCCTGGGTTTTCTCATCATTCATCTATAAAACTGCATCTCCACAGCTTCCAAATAATTTTTCACCAATCTACCAATTGTCCATGGTTCACTTCCATTAATCAAGATAGGATTTATCTAGCTTTTAAGAATTCTCTTTCTAGTCTGAATTGACAAAGAAAGATTACATAAAATATTCTTCTTTTTGTAAAATGCCTCCTTTGCTTGAGCTATTCTACATTTAACCTCTTTAATACATCTTCCATCAGAGTTTACCAGGGTTTGATGAGAATCAGACAGGTACAAATCTGGTAAAATCTGTTTGACCATATAGCCGCATTCATTCATTCATTCAGTAGCATGTCCCTCGCGGAACCTCGCTGCCATAACAACCCTCCGGAAAACCTTCCTATCCTGAGCAAGATGTTTTCTTTCATGATTGTTATGGATTCTTGGCAAAATTTGCAGAAGGTAGTTTGCCGTTGCTTTCCTCCTGAGCAGTGACTATACTAGTCGGTGGCCATAGCCATTGTCTCTACTGATGAGATCATCTGCCTATCGCCGCAGAGTGCAGACCATAACCAACAATACCTGTCGGCTGCTCTTACACTCCATCCACCACCTGCTTCCATGGCTTCACGTAACCCTGATTGGGGGGCTAAACGGGTACTCCACCTTGCCCAAGGGTGTCCCGTAGACTAGCGGAGGAAAGGAGGCGTCTTACTTCTCCTTTGATAGGGGATACCCCTACCCCGCTAACCGGATATAGCCGCATAGCACTGTTATATTAGGGCACCACAAAACAGTTCCAGCTAACCTGTAGTCCAATGTGGCTGGGTCTGCATATGAAAATAATCTTTCAAATTTTCCTCTTTAAGGACTATCTCCCACTGGGACCTCTGGAACTGAAGCTGTTGAGTGTCACAGGCCAGCAGATGCCGATCCACAGACTGGAGCCTCTGCCCGAAGAAGAGTCCAAGGAGTGGAGTCCTGATCGGTGGCCGGTAACTGTGGCCATGCTAAAGGGAGCTTTGATCCCTGAAGTGTCATAACTCACTTTTATTAGCTTTTTTTATTGCCAAGTGTCTTATATTTTAATAGAAACAATTAATTTTGCAAATGTGGAGCTTCAGGAGAGAACTAAGCAAGTTCAACTGGACCAAGAAGTGAAGAAAAGATGCTGATGTTGGATAGGACACAGATTGAGAAAACCTGAGAACAATATAACTAGAATGTCTTTGCAATGGCATAGAGATAAACGCAGACAACAACAACAAAAACATGGAGAAGAGAGCTAGATAGTGAAGTTCCCCGGCTCTCTAGCGTAGTTGGCTAAACTGGATGGCGCGGTGACCGGGTGATAAACTCCTTGTGGTCCGGGTTCACTCCCACGGGTAGGCATAAAAGCCACATTTATCCCAGATTTACGGTATTTACAATGGAATCAAGGCGGAAAGGTTGCGATATCCATAATACCGAGCCTAAGGGTTAACAACTCATGGCTTCTGGATACTCAAACAAACAAACAAACAAACAGATAGTGAAGTTAAGAGATGGAGAGGACAGAGGATGCACTGGATGCAATAGCAATGGATGGGATAAGTTGGCATGAGCTGGTTGAGGGCCTATGCTCCTCTGGGGGAAAAGATACAGAAGAAGAAGCTTTCTTAGTTATTATATTGTGTTTATACTTTGCTGTAAATTGTTCTTCTTCTGACTCACCGTCGTATCATAGAAATAAAACAAAATTTCCAAGCTTAGTCCTTTTTTAGCCACCTGAGGGCCTGCTTTATCAAGGATGGTTACTTTGCTATCTTATTTTAGTTCTGTTCCTTTGTGGTGTGCAATTGCACCTAAGTTTGTTTCTTTGTTGCCTAAATTCGATGCAGTTCTGACTCAGCCTAACACATTCTATTTAAGCATGTCTCCCGTTTAGTCATCTTGCAGAACATCCTTCCAAAAGAGCAGTAGGTCTTTTGTTTTTTCCCATCCCAAAATGGGGCCGCAGAACCCACTGGGTTTTCTTATAGCTAAATTCTATTTAAAGCAATGTTTCCCCGTTGTGAATTTGAATAAAGAAGACACAAACAATAGACTGTAACAATTGATTGAAATGAATCAGGTGACTGGTCGACAAAATCCATCATCAGCAATCGCATTTATATATTCTAAATTTTGGGCACATTGTAAACGAGGATGATGCATTTCGAATTATTTACAATTCGGCCAACCGTTGATTACTCTGATATGAGGAAGCGTCAGCGATCAACTGGTTAAAACAAGAACTTTGCAGACAAAAAGAAATGGTCGTCACCTTATCGTTACCTTGGTGAAAAAGACAGTTCATGAATGTAGTTGATTTTATGTTTCAGTTTCTAGGCTTCAGTTATTTGCTTCATTTTAATCAATTGTTACTGTAGTATGCACCTGACGAGATACAGCAAAATATGCCAGGCAATAAATTGTGCAGTCTAATGTTTATGTCTTTTTTGTATAAATTATATTTATGTATTCTGCTGTAAGTGTTATAAATTATATGTTACCTTACAGTAAAGTAACTTATTATTTGAAGTTTATATTTTCCTGTAATGAAGTTCTTCCTGTGCATTCTGAAATAGTTGTCTAAATAAATGTGTTCATCACTCTTAAACATTAAAGATTTGATAAATTGCTTTGATCTTTTCAGAGGATTTTGTCGTTGTTGTTTTACCACCTAAGTGTTATTTTTTTAAATGTTATTTTATCTTAAATCTTTTTATCCCTTGTATTATTCTATACAACATATTTTGTTTTTTATTTAATTAGTTCATCTTAAATCATGTTTTTAAAAAATATGCTACTGCATGTGAAATAATTATATAGTGTGGCATAACATGACAAAGTATGTTGTAAGAATAACACATCAGATTATGCATTTTTGAGTTGTCGAGCAGGGTTCTTTATTAATATCCTACTCCAGATGATGTCACAGGACCATCCAACATTTTAGAGGGTGGTGAGACTGGGTTTTCCGGCTTTCTGAAACTTTTAACACCCCAAAACATCCAGAACTGGCCCTGACCCCAACCCACCTCCGTCCCACGAGAGAGTGCCACCTAGGTCCCACGACTGCGTGCAGCCTATCTGCCACCCCCTGAAATATTGGACTGTCCCGTGACCTGTGGATTTCCCCTGTTTGGGGTAGGATATTAAAAAAGCACCTCATGCAGTTTTTACAAAAATCCTTGGGAATGATCACTGGAGTCTCCGAGTTCGTGATTTGTATAATGCTAAGGCAGATGATTGGCTGTTACGGAAAGGGAGCTGAGCTCTGGTGCGATAAAGTTGACCTTCTTGACTTTTTTAAACCTTTGAGATATGATCGAGTGATTATTGATGACTATCATCACAGCGCTCTGGACAGATCCATAGATGGTCCTTGTCTGATCAGGCCCTTTTTGTGATGATTATTCAGATGTTTTATGGCTTTAGTAAAATGTTAAAGCCTGGCTGCTCCAGGTTACAGTCCCATGTCCGTCAATCTGGGTAAGGATACTTCTTCTTTACTTCAGGTCAAAAGAGGTGTTGCCAAACATGAAACTCTACAGGTAGTCAAAGATGAATAGTAAACCAACACAGAACTAGTGTTATCAGTCGCCACATGCTGAGGGATATATTAAAGTTTGGATCTGAGCGCCTATGGAGTTGTCTGGTGCACAAAGAGGATTATCTTTTGATTATTGACTCATCATCATCAGGTGACTTGCCGACTGGCGGGGGCAATCATGCCTCTCCATAATCTGCGATCTCCTGCAGCATGTATCAGTTCGTGTGCAGACACACCTCCATGCCATGCAACAAGACTATGAAGCATCTTCTCTCGTTGTCTTCCTCTATCCCTCCTTCCACAGATCTTTCCAGTGGTCACAACATGTTCTATTTTCCCTCTTATCATAACATGGCCGAAAAATGACTAACTAAAAAACTAACTATTTTACCAAATAACTAATTGACTGAGTGACTGACTGACTGACTAACTAACTAACTAACTAGCTAGCAAACTTCTTCTTTACATTCTCTGGCTGTAAACTCCAGTGGTACTCAGTTCTGGTTTTTCAGTCACTTCTTAAGTTTTGTTCTAGAAATTGAGTTTTACATATCCAACTTATTTGTATGCATACTGTTAGTTCCTTGCCTCTGAGGCAGATATTCTCTGACTTGAAAGGATACACCCCTCATTAGTTGACTTTTGCGACATGCTTGTTAGGGGGGACGGTAGGTCAATTTTTTTCCCCCTCAAATAAAGCCCTGGTCTTGCTTGTTGTTGCGATATCTTCACAATATGCATCTGCATTAATGTCATCTCTCGTGTTCAGCGCCAGGCCAGTCATAGTAACTACCTTGTCTGCCCTATAGTCTACACACTCGTTGCCTCGTTTCTTCAGGCAATGCTAGTGTGGTGGGGAATGAACAAGCAGATAAATTGGCTGAATCTGCATCTTTGGGTGGCGAACTGAAACATCACAAGGCAGATGTGGTCAGGTCTTTTGGGAACAGGTAACAAAGTCTGAAGAGAAAGTAGATTATTAAGGGCTGGAGATATTATCAGCTAGGTGTGACCAGAGGGTCTGGCCGGCTCACTACACTCAGAGGAAAGGCTAGACGGACATATAACCAGACTACGACCAGTACCATTAGTACAGGAACTCTGCGCTGGCTGTTAAAGATGAGGACAGAGCACGTATGGGAATTCCCTAAGTGATGTGATGGTTATTCTTGATTCAACTCAACTCAACTCGTTGCCTCAAACAACTGCATAAGGCAGGCATGGGGAAAGTTAGGTGCGTTACTTGCAAGGCTTTCAAAAATATAATTCATTCTTGTTTGATGATGCTGGTCTGGCTTTGTCTTGAGCATGTTTATTGAGGGGACTCATTATGCATGCATGTGTGAATTCTTGAATTCCCTAACCCTGCCAATGCACTTTTGCAGCCATGGTCTTCATTGTAAGTCTGCTGGTTGTAGCAGCAAAGGCACCACTCATCTCTTTGATGTTATTTCTCTACACTCACACTGAAAGCCCATGCACTTCATCTGCCCTCCAGGGTGACTGATAAAGAAAAAGTAAAATAAAAATCCATTTTCACGCCTTAGGCACATCCGGAATATGGGAAGAGCGTACCATATTTTTACAGACCTAATCGGCACTGGGTGGGTAATGTGGTCAGCATTACACCGGCCGTCTTCACTTCCCTAGGACAGCCATCCTGGTACCCATTTTAGGCTGCGACGCCCCATATCATGATTAAAATCCATGCAGCCAGCAGTGGATTTCGATGGTGGTACGTTGCAATTACGAGTCGGACTCGCAATGCCGCAGCCACGGATGCCGCTAGGGTGACTGAAACATCCTTGTAAAAAAGAGTACCATATTCATCTGTGTTCTCATTGATCACCATCAGCATAAACCATTTCTGTCATTAATCGTAGGGAGGAACAATTTTCAATCCAGTGCATACTGACTGGCATGTGTTCTCATTAATCGGCGCTTTGATCAAAGTCTCAACTATTGCAGGAATCGTTCTCTACATCTTTTGTCATTGTTCACTGTTCCTTTTCGAGATCATCTTAATGGCACGTCAGACATGACCATAAGTGCTCTAATCTCCTCCTGAGAGCGTCTCCAAGTGTTTTTAGTCCAACAACTCGCATTCTGGTTGCTGTAACAATGGGTGGCTCCCACATGTCTTTTATCAGTGATTAAACAAACCCTGATGCTGATGCTTGAAGCTGTAGGCAGTTGCATCCATTCATTTCCTTTGAGAACTCTTTCAGTCCCAGCAGATTATAGCTGATGCCTAACTGAAGCAGTAATCTTCTTCTTTTTTCTCAATATCTGCTGCTTATGCCGCTAAGCGTCACAGTTCACCAGACGATCAGAAGCCGAGCCAGGGAGCGCTCAGTCACTTGATATGCCATGCCATTATGCAGTTTCAAGGTGTCAGTGACTTCTTCAATCCATCTTCTTCCCGGTCTTCCTCTGCCTCTTGATGTTTTGATTTTTACATTGTAAGCTCTTGTTGCTGGCATCATTGGTTTCATTCTGCAGTAATGCACTAATGATGACAACAAAAGCTTGGATATACTGCACCCACAGGGTCTAGATACCCAGCACACTGTGGGTGACTTTTTTTGGGGTTGATTTAGTTTGCCTGAATAAACTTAAGATGTTGTTGTTCGTCCATCACAAGTGATTAAGACCAGTCTTTTCATCCACTGGTGACTGGATTAGGTTTTCTGAGTGTGCAGATGCTGATAAGACCAATTCTAGGATTTTAAGTTCTTGAGCAATGTGGACAGGGAATTGAAGCCTCATCTCTCTGGTGATTTGCTTCAATGTCTTTCCTGGCTTAAGATGTACAAATATACAAAAACATGTTGACTGGTGCAGATGACCAATATCTAGTACACGTGAAGTATTGTTTGGCATTCAAAGAGTTAATATCTGGAAGGCGATATGTATGCCGGATGGCATCCACAGCTTGACCCATCTAGGATTTGGCTTTTTAATGTCTGTTCTCTCTAGGTCTGAACACTTCATCATGAAGCAGCTGTCTGATTTGATGTCTATTTCCATTGTTGGCTATAATATGGTCATGTTGATTCTTCTCAAGTGATTTTAATTATAAAAATATGCCCCAAAAAAATAAAAAAATAAAAAAAATTAATTAACTAAATTAAACAAAAAACAAACACACACACCCCAAAAAAATGCAATAATGTTGATTTGAAGGAAATTAACATAAACATAAAGTAGAAATATGTAAACTGATAGAAAGATGTTTTTTTTTTAATTTCACAAATGTTTAGATGAAACAATAACTAGCAACAGTCAACATTAAACATGTTAGTCATTAATTGTTCATGAACAATTTATTTGGGATGAAAGACACCACTCCAGGAATTGTGTGGCACTCTAGAGCTACATAAAACTTGTACAAGCATGTCATTATTTCATGAGGCAATATTACATTTCTGTCTCACATTTGTGTGACCAAATATTTCATCTTTCTAAGTTATTCTTCTTCTTCTTCTTCAGCATTCTGAGCCCTTGAGGTTTATTGCTGCAGATATCACTAGCCTCCATTCATATCTTTGACTGGCTTTCTCATTCCAGTTGGTGACACCAAGTGTTTGCAGGTCTGCCTGGACATTATCAATGAGAATTCACACATGTATATTATATGCCTCATAAGAAAACATTACTTTTCTGTCTTTAAAAACCTGCCTATATATGCCACTGGTGTAGTGTAGGCCTTTGAAGTTGATGTTGTAAGGCCTCATGGCTAATGTAGTTACTATGCACGGTGCAGGTAAGTTGTTGTTTTTTCTCACCAACATAAAAAAAAATTCCCATAACCTACTGAGGATTTGACCCTGGGTCCTCTGCATGACAGCCCAGCATTATATCTGTTCAAATCTTACTATATTATAATGTATATTTTTTTTTTAATTGACAAATGTATAACCATGCACGCTCTTCAAAAAGGATTTTCACATTTACATATAAATTTTTTATGAAGGGATTCATTTCTACCCTACTTTATAACAGTGACTATTTTATCTTCTTTAACATTCAAAGCCCTTGAGGTTTTTTGCTGCAGTTAACCATTCATCTCTGTAAAGGGTATTTTCTTTCCAGTTAGTGCTTCCAAGTGTTTGTAGGTCTGCCTGTATTTTATCTCTCCACCATCTTCTCAGTCTGTCTTCTAGTCTCTTCACTTTTCTTTTGTGCAGTTTTTGTCTTTCTGCTATCTGCCAATAAAGAACACAATCCTTGTCACTGGAAGTTCGAAAAAGGAATTTCTGTGATGTTCCATAGAACTTGTTTCAACATATGAATGTGAATCCTTCATGTTGTTTAACCTTTTTGGTTACTGATATGCTTATATTTGTAATTACACAATTAAATCTCTCTTTGTACCTCATGATACCTTGCACTCTATATGGTTTTTTAAAAAAAAACTGTCCATATTCCAAAGTTGTGGATTTCAAGCTGTACGATAGATATGGCCAATAGACACCTTTTTTGGGGTGCCTAGCTAACCACATTCTTAGTGCACTTGTTTCCATAGCATCTGAAGGTGACAGGTTCGATTCCCAGCAGGGTAACTATAGCTTTCGATTTTTATGTTGTTTAGTGTGTTCTTCTATCTTTCTACTTCTATGAGTGCCGATCAATACATTTTCTGTTACTTTATTAATATACACTCTATTGGGCAATGTTACATTTCTATGCCTCTTCAAAGCATAATAATTCTTATAAGTGGCCACAATAACTCTTGATGACTCATGAAAATGTGTCCACATGCATAAAGTTTAATGTTTAATTAAGAATTGCCATCAAAACACTCTAGTAGATAAATGCCTACTAGTGGAACAAGCAGGATTCAGAAAGGGCAGAGGAACAACTGAGCACATCTTCGCCATACGCAACATTTTAGAACAATGCAACGAATGGCAGAGAAGTATATATATTAATTTTGTGGACTTTGAGAAAGCTTTTGACAGCGTCCATAGAGACGGTCTGTGGAAAATTTTAGGACATTATGGAATTCCAGAAAAAATAGTCAACATAATTGCTCTCTTCTATAAAGACTTTCCTGCAGTATAAAAAATTACAATACATCTTTCCCAGTAAAGGCGGGTGTAAGACAGGGATGTGCTATGTCATCTCTCCTCTTCAACCTTGTGATTGATTGGATACTAAAGAACACAGTAGACAGGACATTAAGAGGCATACGATGGACTCCATTCACCATGCTTGAGGACCTTGATTTTGCAGATGATATAGCACTCCTATCACATAAACATGAACATATACAAGAGAAAACTAACAGACTAAACTGCACAGCAGAAATGGTGGAACTGAGAATAAATACAAAGAAAACTAAGATCATGACAAACAGTCCAAACCAACAACCAGTGACCGTAAGTAACCAATCACTTGAAAATGTAGAACATTTCACATATCTTGGCAGTGTGGTGTCCCTACTGGGAGGGACAGAGGAAGACATACAGTCACGTCTGAATAAAGCTAGAGCTGCTTTTGGAAGGATGAGGCAAATCTGGAAATCCAACAATTACTGCAGAGGAACGAAACTCCGACTCTACAAGAGCATCATTTTGCCAGTTCTTCTTTATGGAACGGAATGCTGGAGAATGACCAAAAAGGATGCACACAAGCTGTCCACCTTCCACCACACACGTCTACGTAGAATTTTCAAAATTTTCTGGCCAGATACAATCTCAAACACTAAACTACTTCAAGCCACAAACCAAGAAACTTTAGACAGTATGATTACCAAGAGAAGATGGAAATGGCTTTGCCACGTTATGAGAATGACTTCTGATATACCTGCCAAAACAGCTCTCACATGGACACCAGTGGGAAAGAGAAAACAGTGGCACCCAAAAACAACATGGAGACGAACGATGGAAAGTGACCTGAGTGCGGCATCTTTGACATGGAAAACTGCACTGAAAATTGCACAGGACATGAAAGCATGGAAAGTCCTCTCTGAAGCCCCATGTGCCACTAGGCACAATGAGAACTGATGATGATGTGATGATCACAACACTCTGGTTATTCCCTTAAGCGCTCCATCCCCCTCTTCAGAAGTAAGCACAGAGGTCATGTTCCGATGATACTAGTATCAGTCTAATTGCTTATCCCTGTCACCTTTCACTTAAGTGTTTAGCATTGGCCAGATTCCCTGGTCACTCCTCGTGGGACCACTCTCCCCAGACTGTAATGATCCATCAGCGTGTCTGCTCTTTTCACTCAACCCCAAAGAGCTCTTACAACATCTAGCTTGCTATGCATCAATTCACTAACAGGTTGTGCAGAACCAGCCACTATATGGGCTTGTTCATTTCCTAACACACCAGCATCCCCTGGAGAAAACATCCAAAGGACACTAACCACCCAGGACTTCTAAAACGATGCTTGCCACTCTTCACAGAACATACTGGTCTCCACCTTTCATAACGTGCTCTATGAGTCGGTTCTTGTTATACTGTTAAATTATATATACATATAAAGGCTTATAGTCCTCATTGCACAGAGTATCACCCAGTAAGGCTGTGTCTCTGAATTCTAGCCTTGGTTAGAATGGCAATGGGAAGACAAGAAGTAATGGTAACAAGTAAGAAATAAATGGTGATTAAATAGATAATTCAAGTTCATGTGCAAAGGGTGTGCTCAGACACTCGGCACTGCAGCAGTTAAGGTTGACTAGCTTCTTTTCAGAGAGGTGAAAAGTAAAATTAAAGTAGCCTGCCAACAACTCATAGAGCACCCAGTTCAAACCCTAACCCTCGTGGTGCAAAACTGAAGCTATGAGGTTTCACGCTAACTGGCCAATGGCTGGCCTGGGAAGAGAGCATCAACTAGGTCATAATTTTTTTCCTTTCCCTCTAAGCGACAGGCCTAGCAAGCTGGCAATGATGCAATCAACCGCTATGACACAAAAAAGACTATTTATTTATAAGCACTTTTATCACAAAATCTGGGAGAAATGCAAAGGGAAGACGAACCATTAGAAAAATTAATGATGTACCCGAAACCTGCAAAAAAAGACACACAAAAAAGATGAAAAAATCCACCAACCAAGCCGCCAGAGAAGTGCAAGACAAAAAAAGAAAACCAGGACACTGGCTTACAGCCTGGTGTCGGTGAGACGACAAAATCATGACACTGGGTTACAGCCTGGTGTCGGTGAGACGACCAAATCATGACACTGTGTTACAGCCTGGTGTCAGTGAGATGACAAAACCATGACACTGGGTTACAACCTGGTGTCAGTGAGACGACAAAACCACAACACTGGGACACAACCTGGTTTCAGTGAGACGACAAAACCACAACACTGGGATACAACCTGGTTTCAGTGAGACGACAAAATCATGACACTGGGTTACAACCTGGTGTCAGTGAGACAACAAAACCACAACACTGGGATACAACCTGGTATCAGTGAGACGACAAAACCACGACACTGGGTTACAACTTGGTATCAGTGAGACGACAAAACCACGACACTGGGTTACAACCTGGTGTCAGTGAGATGACAAAACCACAACAGTGGGTTACAGCCTGGTGTCAGTGAGACGACAAAACCACTACACTGGGTTACAACCTGGTATCAGTGAGACGACAAAACCACGACACTGGGTTACAACCTGGTCTCAGTGATAGGATAAAAGAAGAAGATATGCAAAATAAAATCAGGTACTGGGACAACTAACATCCCTATTCACACACAGAAAAAAAAATGCAATCTTAGTAAAGCTTCTGGGGTAACAAGAAAGTAAACAGGTAAATGACCCTTTTCCCCGCATTCAGGTGTATTGTGCATTTAGGGCTAGACCTGTATTTATAGACTAATGGGCACTGGGTGAGTGATGTAGTTACCATTACCCTGGCAGTCTTTACTGTATCACCCAATGACGGCTGAGTGGACCTGAGAGTCACGGTCATATTTGACAAAAAAGGTCCGGCTCCGCCAGGACACGAACCGATGAGGCGAGCGTCTAGGCCACCACACCACGGCAAACCCTGGAGTAACAAGAAGTGGACATTTAACATTTTGAAAGTAGAAGAAGACTGGGATTGAAACTAGTCACATAGTTTATTTAAGAGCCACAGATGAAATGGTTTGGTCATCTAATGAGAATGCCCTGATACCACCTGCCACAGAGACCGTGTTGAGGAAATATAATTTATACAGAAAGAGGGGAAGACTAAATAACAGCATAAAAAATAAACCTGAAAGAAATAAAGATGACCTTATGCAAAGAATTGAAAAGAGCACACAGAATGTCCTTACATCTTCACCAACACTCTGCTGAAGTAAATGGAGACAGAGAAGACAAAATTAATGGTAAGGATTTTAGACAAGCACAGCCATGCACTCAGAATGGATAAGACAAGACTTCGACATCAAGCCTTCATGTGGACACCGGGTGGGAAAAGAAAACACGGAAGACCAAGAGAGACTCTACGTAGAACCATCATCAGGGAAGGCTCAACCTGGGCCTAACAAACATCCAATAAAACATGTGGCAACAAACCGCAAGACATGTAGAGTTATGATCTCTGCCCTGTGTACTGACCTAGGCTCAAGAGGAATGACTAACAGATAAATAATTACACACGCACCTGGATAACATCAGATATGACACTGATAAAGAACAGAATATAACTAATACTTATTTTTTTTTTTTTAAACATTCAGTCCTTGTCCCTGGAGGTTTGAAAAAGAATGTCTTGCATGTTTGCATGTGGGTTCACTGCCTGGAGGAGCTGGACTTTTCTCAAAAATGACCTTGGCTCCCAGGTCGACCTAGCCTCGAGTGGGTACCAGGTGCAATCCCGGGAAGTAAAGGTATCCGGCGTGATGCTGACCACATCACCCATCTTGTGCCCATTAGTCTTTTAAATACATAGATCTAGTCCTATATTCCGTTTACACCTAAAGGCGCAGAAAAGGGTCCTTTACTTAACTTACTACTACATATGAAGCAACCTGCAGTCCAACACAGAAGGGGCAGGATGAACATAGTCTTTTGTTGATCAGTTGATTTCTTCTGCAGTCTCCTACCTACAGATACCTGACCATCCTGAGATTTACAATTCTCAGCCTGGATGGTAGACCAGCAAGGCAGATTTCATAAACCCCGTTCAACCTCTGAAGAAGTTATAATTAGGGGCCCATATTGGCTTCACCAACCAATAAGCTGCAGGCCTATGTTGGTAAGAACTGCATCTTTTGTTAGACATAGAAAGATATCACACCACACAAGGTAATATCTGCTGTTAAGTTAAAAAAAATGTTAAAGGTTTTCAACAACGGATGAACATCAAGGCCCAGGGGTGTAACCCATAAGTGTTCTAAAGAAGCTTAGCATAGTGCACAGGCTCTATAGCACCGGTGGGAATCCTGACATACTTTGGGTAGATTTTTAATTCAAAATTTTGCCCGGGTAGCGCCGTTAGGCTCCTCTTTTCTATTTCCAACTGCCAAGGGAATTTTTACATACGCAGCAATGTACACGGGCGTCCGATCTCACAACCCAGAGACCAAGGGGGAATTATTAGAAGTCCATGTCCATGTGAAAAAAATCTCAGCACTTACCGAGGGATTGAACAGGGAACCTCTAGCACTCGAGGCGGACACTATGCCCCGAGACCACACAGCCTCCCCTCTCCCTCAAATGTGAATTTTTTTCCCCACATCACAAAAATTTTTAAGAAAATCATGATCGCCTATGCCAGTTAGGAAGGCACTTGATGATGATGGTGATGATAATGATGATGATGATGATTATAAGAATGATGATGACAATGATATTCACTTTGTAAGAATTCATAAAATTTTTCTTTCACCACAGAACATATCAGCATGTTTGTATAGGTGATTTATCACACAGTTCGCATTTCATGATCAGAAAGAACCAGTTGCAAAGTCGCCGCGAAATTTACAAGCTAAAGGAGGTAACTCAGTTTTAAGTAATCACTCCACATTTATCTCCTCCTACTGCTCAACATTTAATGTATATTTTAACAAATAAGTGAACATATTTGTGTGAATACCACACCATACTTTTTTTTTCAATAATTTTTCATTGCTTTTTTTTTCTTTAATTTTTTTTAAATAGGTTCAGCCTGACAATTAAATTTTACATTGGTAATTTAAACTTAGATTACAATTTAAATTGTAAATTTAGTTCAGTATTTGCTATGTAAATAGAAGTTTATTATTTTATTACATTTTAAAAACACAAGCTGAATTTTAATTTTAAATGTTAGGTAAAATCTCTTTAAAATCAATCTTACACTAAAATGCATGTTTTAAATGAACTTTAAATGCTGGATTAAAATCTTAGGCTATTTTAATTGTTCAAAACTAAGTTAGAAATGTTAGTTTTTAATTATAACTTAAAACAAACAAACCCCCCCCCCCCCCCCCCCCCCCCAAATAAACAAAAAAACATAATGGCAAAAGCTCATTAATTTATTGTTCACCGATTTTCTTGTATCTTTACATATTTTTTTAATAGAAATCAGTTAACCTGTGTGGTAAACTACAAATTAATTTCTTCCATCTTTATGTATTTATTTATAGGAATCAGTTAATCTATGTGGTAAACTACAAATTAATTTCTTCCATCTTTATGTCTTTCTTAATCAGAATTAGTTAACCTATGTGTTAAACAAACATTTTTTTTTCAATCTTTACATTTTTCTTTAAAGGAATCAATTAACCTATGTGGTAAACTGCAAATTATTTTCTTAAATATTTACCTCTTTCTTTATATTCTATTTTTACGTCTTTCTCAGTAAGAATCAGTTAACCTATGTTGTGAACTACAACAAATTTTCTTCCATCGTTTTGTCTTTCTTTATATGAATCTGTTAACATATATGGTAAACTACAAATTGTTTTTTTCCAGCCAGATATATACTGTACTTTGTTATCATTTAGAAGGAAAAAAAAAACACAGAATGATGAACAAATAAAAATGTTCACAAATATTGCCTACCACAATAAATCCTGCCACATTTTGTAACTCTGTGTGCTAGATGTGATCAGCTGTTCTACGGATACACTCTGTAAGCATGATATGTCATTGTGTTTTCAAATTTGACCCTTTTTTTTTTATATTTTGGGTACACCATGTTTAATACAAGGTTACCTCTTTTGAAGTAATTAAAATTCACAGTTTTTTGGTTGTGATTTTCACCCACTCTGAAGAACTAGTGCTAACTTACTCTGAAGAACTAGTGCTAAATTACTCGGAAGAACTAATGCTAACTTACTCGGAGGAGCTAGGGCTAACTGCTTTTGAAGAACTAGTGCTAACTTACACTGAAGAACTAGTGCTAACTTACTGTGAAGAACTAGTGCTAACTTACACTGAAGAACTAATCCTAACTTACACTGAAGAACTAGTGCTGACACTACAAACTGGAAAGAGCACACTAAACCCCCCCCCCCCCACCTCCCCACCCATCCCCAACACACACACACACACACACACCTCCATGAAGCAACTAGAGGAAGTGAAGAAGAAGAGAAGGAAGAACTCGTAAAGAATCGTATGCAAAGTTTTTTCTACAGCGGCCCAAATTTAAAATTACCAAACTGATCCCTTTTTTATGGTAAGCGGGGGAGGGGGAAAAAAAAAGGGGGGGGGGGGGGGGGGGGTAATTATTTTGACATTGCTTTCCTTCTGCATAGGAACGTATGTTTTTGTGTTCTTATATTTTTGTGAACTGAAGGAAGAGATTATATAGTAATTTTACTCAGCCCTCGTAGGTACGTCAATACTTCCCAGCAGGCCAGTAAAAATTGCTCTGTGGGCCAGTTTAGGCTGGCGGCCACCCTTTTTTTTACCCCCTGATGTAGAAGATTAAAGTTTACATTTACTAAACCTTCAAACTACCCATCACATAAATAAAGCCACCGGTCACATAAATAAATCAACTGAGGATAATACTTGTCTAGGAAGTTTTCTAACGAACATCCAGCCATTAAGGTTTGCCAATGTCAACTATAAAATGTGTAAAGAGTTTCTGTATGTGGGTTTCTAGTAGTTTGTACTTGACGTTGTTAAGACCTTCAAGCTTGCTTCGTTTTGCAGCTGACCGCAACAACCTCATTCTGTGAAAGAAACTAATGCATTAAAAGCTGTAGCATGCCTTTTAAATAATTTTACATTGTAACTAGAATTTGTGCCATAATTTCAGTAACATTTTCTTTTGTTGTGGAGGCAAGAATTCTAACGTCCAAATACTGTAAATTCTAGTGATATAGTTCAGGATCTATATTTTTATAGACCAGTCGGCACTTAATGTGGATAACACTACGACAATCCCCTTCACCTCCCGAGACATTGCCTGGTTGTGTTGCAATTAATTGTGTATGCAACTATTGATATGTTGTAACTTCTACTTCAATCGATGATGAACTGCATTTCTACAGTTGGACTTTTTGTGTTGGCATTTCTGACAGCTGACTTGTGCATTTAATGAGTGTGTGTGTTAATGGCTTTGATAGGACTACAGTCAGTGTCAATTTATTTCCCACATGGGACAGTGATGGATATCCTATGTGGTTTTTGTGTATTTTTTTTTCCACACAGGAACGGAACAACTATGGGGGGATCCTTTTGCTATGGAGTAGGAAGTGCAATTATCTTATTACACTAGTTGATACTACTGGTATTACCTTTCATTAGGAGGAAACAAGGCGGGGTGAGAGAAGGATCACAATGCATGGGCAACACATAGTCTCTACAATAAAGCAAAGGCTTTGTGCTTTGGAGAATGGAGAGAAAAGTCAACAAATGTCCTGAAATTACATACTCTAACTGTTGAAGAATTTTTTTTTTTAAACACAAGCAGGTCTTGCAAGTCACACTGGACAATGATATGGGCTGTGATTCTGAGCCTCCATATAACCCAGTATAACACTATTGTCTAGATCAGTGATTCAGAAACTGTGCGCCGTGGCGCCCCAGGGAGCCGTGACCACTTCACAGGAGCCAAAGTTAAAAGTAATGGGGCAACTATTTTCTCTGTTGATACCCAAGCAGATACCCCCGAGTACTAAAGTGAATATTATCAGAATATTTTTTTAGCCGACACTATGCTATCAGTGCCAAAGGTGGACACTTACATCCTCTAATAAATGTAAAATTATGACAACAGAGATAAAATGCCTTAGAAGAGCTGCAGAAGTTTCAAGGAAAGGCAGAATATGAAATCATGAAATTAGACGAATGCTAGGAATAAAGCAAGTCTTACAGGTCATCACAGAACAACAAATGAAGTGGTTTGGACACCTAACAAAAATGCCCTGGTACTTCAAGAATGCCCTGGTACTTCAAGAATGCCCTGGTACTATCTGCCACAGCGAGCCTCATTAAAACGTTACAACGGATATAGAGCGACCGGAAGAGCTAGGAAAATATGGAGTGATGGTATTAAGAACAGCCTTACAGAAATGAACATCAATCTTAATAGTGCTCTTGACAGAGCTCATAAACGACTGTTACATCTCCCCCTGACACTGCTGAGGTACAGGGTGGAAGAGAAGAAGAAGAAGAAGAAGGATGAGAATCAAACAGCTAGAAATCCCTAAGACCCTGTTCAACCAGATAACACAGTCATATAAGAGCACCACATTTTGTGTGTGTCAAGACTTCAATGAACATGTGCGACAGTAACCAACAGCCTAAATCGTTATGTTCTGCGCACATACATCATAAATTCTGAGTGCGGTTCACAAACTGGATCCTGACAATAGGATACCTACTTGCTGACAGATGCCTTTAGAGGGTACAAGTTGAAGTGACTGGTACAAGTCTATTTTCTTAGTCTTCTATACATATCTTATATCGGGCACGCCCACAAAAGTTAGGAAGTAACCAGGAGTCAAGTGTGAATGTTTCTAAAATGTATTCCTAGTGCCTCACAGTGCTATCATTTCAACTTTTTAAGACTCAGACATTAGCTACTTTAAACTGGACTATTTCATGACAAAAAAGAGTTACAATTATGATAATCTGGCTCCAAAGGAGTGTCTCTAAAATATTTCACCTAAAGACATATCACTGTATATATTTTTGAGAAAATTAAATATTATTTTATCTAAATACTCATTGTATATTTTGAATGAAAAAGTAGATATAAAACTTCTTCTTCTTTCGTTCGCATGAAATAAATTGTCTATATCTGCAAAGCTGTCTCTAGTATGAATTTCACTGTCTTTTGTAATTCACTAAGCGGCCCGTAAAGTTTGACTTCCACAAGTGTCTCTTTTGGCCAAAGGTTTTGCCTGAAAGCGTTGAATCTGGGACAGTCTTGAAGGATGTGATCTGTTGTTTCAGGTGCCAGTCCACAAGTACACATGGCTGATTGGCCAATCTTAAATTTGTTGTACATGTGGGAGCGAAGTCGATTGTGCCCTGTTCTAAGGCGAAGGATAATGACTTGCTCTGGTCTGTCCATAATATGGTAATCATCTTGTGCCAGTTTCGGTGGCATTCTGATTGATTTGATCATTCTCTTCTTCTGTTGATAAGAGACTGGTATGTTAGGTTGTTCTTCAGTTGCACCTTCCTTAGCTAGTTTATCAGCTTTTTCGTTTCCGGGAACTCCACAGTGGGAAGGTATCCACTGCATTACTAATTTACAGCGGTTGCCTAGTTCGGATAATAGTGTCCGTATGCTTGGTAATTTTCCAGACTGGAGTGACTGAAGTACTGCTTTTGCATCTGTCAGGATTACCACTGGTTGTGAAAAATACCCTGTATTTAGTAGTTTCTCTGCCGCTATCTTGATGGCTTGAACTTCTGCATCATAGTTGTGACAGTGCTTTCCCGTTGGTAATTTGGCTGTATCCCTGGTATTATTAGGATACTCAATGTACACTCCCGCACCTCCGTTTCTGACTGCGCTTTCTGCTGACCCATCTGTGTAAACACGGACCCAAAGGTTCTGCGGGTATTCATCATCAAGTAGACTGAGGGTGGCTGTTTTGCGCTGCACACTGTTTTGTTCTTCCTTGTCAAATACCCCTTTCACTTCAGTCTTGATGTGTATTGGAAACTTTTACTCCTCTCTCCAGGGGGTCCGTTCTGGGACAGCATTTAAGGATCTATCAGTTGCAGGTAAATCAGTGGTTTGTCTGCCGAGCCGTTTGGCCTGGT